>JAVTVY010043568.1:0-19920 GCA_036873755.1 Hanleya hanleyi | reverse complement strand
GTTCGCCTTTGGCTCACAAATAGAAACCTTGATGTGGTGAAGATGGTATAGGATAAGCAGAAAGGGATAAATGATTTGAATATGAAGTGGATGGACCTGTACTTGTCACTGACCTGTTTTTCAGATGTTGTACACTGCCTATACACTTGAAGGTTCCGTTGACCATAATAGCAAGTCTACCACACAGCGCTTCACACTCCTCCATACTGAAAATTTGTTAAAAAATAAATTTGTTAACAAACATGACATAATATTTAAAGTGAAAGGCAACTCATGGTCAATCTATAACCCATGGTCAATCTATAACCCATGGTCAATCTATAACCCATGGTCAATGTATTAACCCATGGTCAATCTATAACCCATGGTCAATCTATAACCCATGGTCAATCTATAACCCATGGTCAATGTATTAACCCATGGTCAATCTATAACCCACGGTCAATGTATTAACCCATGGTCAATCTATAACCCATGATCAATCTATAACCCATGGTCAATGTATTAACCCATGGCCAATGTATTAACCCATGGCCAATGTATTAACCCATGGTCAATGTATTAACCCATGGTCAATCTATAACCCATGGTCAATGTATTAACCCATGGTCAATCTATAACCCATGGTCAATGTATTAACCCATGGTCAATCTATAACCCACGGTCAATGCATTAACCCATGGTCAATGTATTAACCCATGGTCAATCTATAACCCATGGTCAATGTATTAACCCAAGGTCAATCTATAACCCATGGTCAATGTATTAACCCACGGTCAATGTATTAACCCATGGTCAATCTATAACCCATGGTCAATCTATAACCCATGGTCAATGTATTAACCCATGGTCAATCTATAACCCACGGTCAATCTATAACCCATGGTCAATCTATAACCCATGGTCAATGTATTAACCCATGGTCAATCTATAACCCATCGTCAATCTATAACCCACGGTCAATCTATAACCCACGGTCAATCTATAACCCATGGTCAATCTATAACCCACGGTCAATGTATTAACCCATGGTCAATGTATTAACCCATGGTCAATCTATAACCCACGGTCAATTTATAACCCATGGTCAATCTATAACCCATGGTCACTGCATAACTCCATGGTCAATCTATAACCCATGGTCAATCTATAACCCATGGTCAATGGCTAACTCATGGCTCATGGTCAATCTATAACCCATCAAGTCATTCTATAACCCATTTATCAATCTATAACCCATGGTCAATTCATAACCCATGGTCGTTTGTATAACTCCATGGTCAATGTATTAACCCATGGTCAATCTATAACCCACGGTCAATGCATTAACCCATGGTCAATCTATAACCCACGGTCAATGTATTAACCCATGGTCACCCATAACCCATGGTCAATGTATTAACTCATGGTCAATCTATAACCCATGGTCAATCTATAACCCATGGTCAATCTATAACCCATGGTCAATGTATTAACCCATGGTCAATCTATAACCCATGGTCAATCTATAACCCATGGTCAATGTATTAACTCATGGCTCATGGTCAATCTATAACCCACGGTCATTCTATAACCCATGATCAATCTATAACCCATGGTCAATCTATAACCCATGGTCAATGTATTAACCCATGGTCAATGTATTAACCCATGGTCAATCTATAACCCACGGTCAATGCATTAACCCATGGTCAATCTATAACCCACGGTCAATGTATTAACCCCTGGTCAATCTATAACCCATGGTCAATGCATTAACCCATGGTCAATATACATTGCAAACAAAACAAAAATCCCAACAACATAAACAGTTACAGAACATTTTTTTGTCTTCTTTTCCTTTTTGCAATTTATTCCAATTGCATGAAACTGTCCCAGACAGTAGCACACGCTGTGGACGGGTGTTGGGAATTGGAGAGGGGGGGAGGTGGGGGTACATTTTCTGACCCTAACCATCAACATGCCATACTTTATATCTCTAATGTTACCAAACTCCATCCATATACAAACAATGGAAATGAATTGTCACACCTCCTCCCACCCTATCCCATGTGATATCTTCTAGAACGGCCATGTGACAAAGAATTCTCCAAGGTCACTTAGCAAAACAGATATACACAAACCAGTTTGTGGTATAACCGCCTGGTCAACACAACCACTGAGTATGAGCAAACGTTCTCACTCAAGTCCATCACGTATAAATACATGTAATATAATTGGGGGGGGGGAGGGGGCTTCAAGGAAATGGTAGTAACTAACCTGTGTGAAGTGAGGACCACAGATCTACCTTCCTTGACAATACTAGAGATACAATTCCATAAAAACCTCCTCGCTTTAGGGTCCATCCCTGTCGTAGGCTCGTCCTATGTAAATTAAACATCAACAATCTATCAGCATATCCTCATAACAGCTCAGTTGTGTTAGTGTACATGTGCAAGTGAAAATATCTGGGTTTCAAGTTGAGTTCCAGTTCAAGGATGATCAGATCTTTCAGAACTTCTAGCGTCCGAGTCACAGAGGTGGTCTTCTCCACAAACATGACACAGGCATTCTCCATATACAGGTTTGTATAGTCTGTACCACCCTTGCATGTAAGTGTACACTGTGCAACTATTAATTGATCTGTCTGTTCAAAGTAACAGCCAATTAAAGGATGCCGTTACAGAGTGCTTCGCAGCATTCCGAGGCACGCCAAGTTTGTACTGTGAATAAGCTGAAAGGCGATCTCTTTGATGTCAGTAAGGGAATAACATTTTTGTGTCCCTTAAGTTAAAACGACCATGGGTTATTTAGAAGATGAAATATATGACACATTGCCTGGCTTCAAATTTTCTTAAATATGGGTACATTCGGAGAAGTCCTGAATTAGATTCGGAACTTTTAAAACTAACAAGACTGGTCTTAGATATTGCAAATCCGCTTTCTGCAATGGTGTAGCTTTGTCAGACGAACCACGGCTAGATATGATGGACACAGTTGGGCCAGGAGAAACTTTCATGTGTCTTCATGTGTTAAATATGTTCAGATTTATGAAAACAAGAAATCACTCACCAAGAATATAACAGCAGGGTTCCCAATCAGAGCTATAGATGTAGAGAGCTTCCTCTTGTTACCGCCTGAATAACTTCCCGAGACTTTATCAGCATACTGTAACAGACCCAACTTACGGAGAGCCCAGTTTGCCACCTACATTGTTCAAAGACATAATCAATAGGTAAATATAAATTACATCTTGATTTATAGTGAACCTGCAAATGTCGGTAACAAACTGATCTAATATTTAAGATTTTTATTAAAAATGAAAAAAAAAAAAGACACACGCAGTTAAGAGTAAACATTCTTACAGAAATTCTGATAAGCAGCCATCTTAATAAATTAATATCCTATCAACACTCTCCAGTTGTGTATCTCTCTACAGGATATTAATTCCATCAATAGCAATTCTCATTCAAGAATGCTCGGAAATATTTAAAAGCTTTATGACATGCGAAAACTATGTCTGTGCACTTGGATTCACTTGTCGCTGGGAGGTGGCAGAGGTGGGAGGAGGATGACATCTTCCAGTTTCACAGTGGGTGGAGTTCAGATTTCTGTTATATATATCTATTGTATGCAGCATTTTAGAATATTCGACTGTATCCTGGAGTGTGCCAAACAAAAAATTACTCATGCAATTAGAAGGAGTTCAGAGACGCTCCACCAAATACATCCTGGGTTATAAAGAGAGTCGTGATATATCATAAAAAGAAAGCTTGGAGAGCCTACATCTGCTCCCCTTATCATATAGAAGGGAAATGAACGATATTGTATTCTTGGCAAAATGTATGACCGGCGCAGTCGAAGTCGATTTCAACAAGTACATTTCATTTAATCCTCAATACAATCTAAGATCAGAATGCCACGTTTTAAAACTGAACTTTTTAGACATTCTTTTTTTAATAGGATTTACTACACGTGGAATTGTATTCCCACGGTAATTTTATCACGATTTGCAAGCAAAAATTTTAAAACTGTTATTACTCAATATTATTCTCGTATTTTAGACTCCAAATTTATTGCAGATAACTTGTGCTCATGGGTATCGCACTGCCATTGTGCAAGATGCCGTTTAAACTGATTAATGCATGCATGTTTTTTAAATGTATTACAATATATATATATATATATTTTTAATTTTTATATTATTTTTTTTTTTTTTTTTTTATATATAATTTTATATATATATATATTTTTTTTTTATTATTTTTTTTTTATTTATTTTTTTTTATTATTATTCTTTTTTTTCTTTTTTTTAACTTCATTTTCTTGTCATTATATTATACTGATGCTTTTATGTAAATATTTATATTGGCGTTTTTATGTAAATATATCATGTATATATTGTTATCGGGGGCCACAATTATAGGTGCTAGTCACCTGTGTGGCCTTTGTGACGAATGTCAAGACGAATAAATAAATAAATAAATAAAAGATAGCAGTCCCTAATCTACCCTGTGTTATTAAAAAAACTAAGGCCATACTGCCTGCACAGTGGTGACATCAAAAGATATTTGACCAAATTGGTTTATTTAGTTAAGCCAACGAAAAAGCCTGTATCTTCAATGGCCCATCGAAGTGGAATGGATGTCAAGATTGGTGGAAACTCACAGTAAGATCTTACAGCGACATGGAAAATGGGGTAGTGATTGGTTAATGCTGGTAAAGTGATTGGTTAACAAAAAAGCATTTGCCAATGGGGTAGTGTGATTGGTTAATGGGAGAGTGCATTGGTTAATGGGGTAGTGATTGGTTAATGGGGTAGTGATTGGTTAATGGGGTAGTGATTGGTTAATGGGGTAGTGATTGGTTAATGGGGGAGTGATTGGTTAATGGGGTAGTGATTGGTTAATGGGAGAGTGATTGGTTAATGGGGTAGTGATTGGTTAATGGGGTAGTGATTGGTTAATGGGGTAGTGATTGGTTAATGGGGTAGTGATTGGTTAATGGGGTAGTGATTGGTTAATGGGGTAGTGATTGGTTACCAGGTAGTGATTGGTTAATGGGAGAGTGATTGGGTTAATGGGGTATGATTGGTTAATGGAGAGTGATTGCTTAATGGGGGTAGTGATTGGTTAATGTGGGTAGTGATTGGTTAATGTGGTGCATTGGTTAATGGGTAGTGATTGGTTAATGGGGTAGCATTGTCAATGGGGTAGTGATTGGTTAATGGGAGTATGATTGGTTAATGGGGTAGTGATTGGTTAATGGGGTAGTGATTGGTTAATGGGGTAGTGATTGGTTAATGGGGGTAGTGATTGTTTGACGGGGTAGTATTTGGGTTAATGGGGTAGTGATTGTCGAATGGGGTAGTGATTGGTTAATGGGAGAGTGATTGGTTAATGGGAGAGTGATTGGTTAATGGGGTAGTGATTGGTTAATGGGGTAGTGATTGGTTAAGCGATGATAGCATGCTCTTGGGGACTCCAAAGTATTTGTACACAGATGTACCAGATAATACAAAGCTAGCAATAGTCTATACATCCTATGTAACTCACAGTTTTAACTTCGTCTTCTGGTACCCCTCTCAGTCTGGCGTAAAACTCCAAGTGTTCTCGTCCAGTCAGTAGTGCATCAAGGGCATCAAACTGAGGACAGTAACCTATTCTCTGTCTAACCTTTACCATCTCTGTCAGGATACTACAAACAAAGCGAACATCACATAATTAATGCTATAATAATTCAATCACCCTATTGACATTCAATCACCCTACTGACATTCAGTCACCCGTGTATCACATTAGGCACACGGGTTCTCGTCGGATCACCGAAGTTAAGCAATGTTGAGCTCGTGACTTGGACTGGGCTGACCAGTGTCCAGGATAATACGAACTGTGGACACTCTCATGTTCTGGAAAATGTAGGCACCGTCTTGATATCAAAAATGTTGAAAACGACATTAAATCCTACTCATTTGCTCACTCAGTCAATCTATTAACATTCAATCAACACCAGATTTGACCTCAAATTTTGGTTAAGTCAATCTATTATAAATAATGTCACTTATGCATTTCGGTATGGTTCGGTTTTTGTATAGTATTACTTGACCAACTTTAATACTGACACTCTAGAGAGAGAACTCTCCAGCTGTGAAAGGCACAAAACGAACTAATTGCCCATGTGACGCTGTGCCAAGTTTAGAAACTGGGCAATGCTTAAACACTGGCAATACTGCAAACATCAGGATTTAGTTATCAAAGTGGCTTTCAAAATATTGCAAATCAGAACAATTTTAAAGATTTTATTGTCTCGGATTTAAATAAGCATTTGCAAACAGAAGGCATCGTCTGAAATTAAAAGCCTGGGAACATAATAATACATGTACAGCATTGTCAATGCAAACAAATGGTTCACTGCCTAAACTCAGCGTAACGTCACATCGGTCATGAGGTCATTTCCTGCCTTTTGTGACTAAAGCGATTGATCTGTGGACAGTCTTACTCCTTTCTAATACATTTGATTACACTAATATTCTGGGTGAGAAAATGTACTTCTTGCGATTTTATTATCAGAGGTATTATCGTAGCCAAAATGTCCCACAGACTCCTTAAACCCAACAGGAAATTATGGACAACATAATAGTAAAGTTTATACATTTGATGGTAAACATATCAAGATCAGGTTTGAATGTGAATTGTCTCCATGTCAAGTCAAACTGTTGGAAGAACTGGGTGTAAATATATTGCATCCTTCAGTTGATTGAATTTCATTTGAAATTAAATAAAATTGGAAGCTTGCACAATAGAACCAGGAGATCAGTCGGAAGCGCTATTTCTGTCAGTGGATTGGTTAACTGGGCCTAAATCAACAACCAGGAAGTAGCAATCACAGAATCTGATTGGATAGCTCGTATTGTGCAATTTCCCCTCCCCCCCCCTCCCCACTCCTTCCTGCTTGGGACACTGAATAATCCTAATTGACTCATAGAAAACAGATCAGTTCAAAATGTGATGAAGCAGAAAAGAAGGCAACTGAAATAATGAGTACCTCAGTCCATCCAAGTGACTGGTTCCCTTGGTGACGGCAACATCGCCTGTCAACATTTTAAATGTGGTTGTTTTCCCTGCACCGTTTATTCCCAGCAGGCCAAAACATTGTCCTTTAGGAACTCCAAAGCAAAGTCTGTTCACGGCCTGGATTTTCTTGTTTTTCAGCCGAAGCTTGTAGACTTTGGTGAGGTTTTCAACTCTCAGGAAGTCATCATTTGCCTCCCCTGAAAGAACTCTTGTTCTCTCTTTGGCCACGTCGATGTCCTCATCTTCCAAGGGTTTGTTGTCAGACTCAATGTGTCTGTAAACGAGAAAATTATGTTGTGGCAAGTGAATGTTTCTGGCTGTGTATAAATTCTGCACATTCAGGGATGGTGAGGAAATAGGCATCATGTAATCAAAGATGAAGCATTATAGAATTGAATCAGAAATGTGAATTTGAATCTTGTAGATAACAGATGTGAAACTAGTGGTAACTTTGACTCAGGATCTATCAACTAACGTAACTACAGAAACAGACCAGAACACATATGTATTCCATGCAACGAAGATCTCACAGTGAAACATATTCTTATGGACTGTATAGATTTTAACATTGTAAGAAACTCTTTTTATCGAGCAACTACTTTAGAAGATCTTTTTAGTCGGGTGAAATAAGACTGTATTTGAGAGAAATCGGTTTGTTACATAAGTTTTAATGTGTGTATGTTTTATATAATGGGTTAGATTACTAAGTTATTACAGATGTAATCAGCCTCAAAACGGATGGATTTTGTAAACTCTCCCCTGTGCGTTTTTTCAGCGGGGAAGATTACCAAAGCATCACATGTATTATATTTGATGATAGTGGGATCGTCATATACAACGAATGCAAGAATATCTGGTCAGAGACTCTTGTAACTCTGCCCGCTTCGGCGGATTTTCTGTCTCGCCATTTAGTGTGTGTTGTACGCGGGGAGGAAAATAACGTTATGCAGTGACGTAGCGATGCTCATGAATCTGAATGCTGCACAGCTGCAGCCATGGAATAACATCATGGCTCGTGCCTACGGTTCGGTAATGTCGCATAGCATACGTTGGTAGAATGCACCATACGTGTTGACAAGGCCGTGGAAAAATAAACGGCATGCCATGCCGTTTATTTTTAAAGATCAATTCCTTCTATTTTGTTGTGAATGGTAGAAACAAGTTTAGTTTTTTTTGTGGTCAAATGTGTTTCATTTTGTATCTGTTGTAACATATGCCACTTTCGCTGAGTTTGAGAGACATCGATTTCAGCCCAGATTCGAGGCTGATTACATCTTTAACTTGAATACTTAGAATTTCGATTGATCATCGCTATATAGCTGAAATATTGCTGAACGCCACGTAAACCTTAATTCTCTCTCTCTCTCTCTCTATAGTGACAATGTCATCTTATTCATTATTCAGTGAAACCTGTTTAAACCGACCATGTTTGGAGAGAGTTAATTAGATTCAATTCATAATTCAGCCCATGTTTGGTACCAGATTATAGTGTCAGTTTGACAGGTTCTGGTTTATCAAGGTTCAAACTCGTTAAATTCAAGTATTAGGACCATGGATAATGTCAGTATTTAGAGATTGGTCAGTTTACCCAGGTGTCGGGATTCACAGGTTTCACTGTAATTCAATCACTCCCAATTTTGTGGACAATCCACAACATTCAATCAGTTGTTCTAAAAATTTGGATCACTCCCCAAAATCACAATAAAAATCACAAAAATAACGAAGATATAATGGATTATCTGCATGAATTTCGACCATTTATCAAACTTCCTATTCTAATAAATTTGATAAAACCTTGATTCATGGTGGAAAATTTTGCTTCCTTTGATTGAATTATTAGAGAATTAACAAAAATATACAATAACGATTAATAATTAATTAATACCAAAATTATTAATGATAATTAGACTTACAACTTCTCAAAGTTAAGCAATATTGAACTCGGTCAATACTTGGATGGGTGACCGGGTGCTGTACTGGCTGGGCTGATTAGTGTTCAGGATAATAGGAACTGTGTTCACTCATGTTCTGGCACATGTAGGCACTATCGTGATATGACCAAAAAAATGTTGAAAACAACGTTAAATCCTACTCACTCACTCACCCATTCTCTGGGGAGATTTGATAACCATACTGTATTCATACCTGGGTTTGAAGAAGAATTTGTACTCAATAAGGAGATTCAAGATGAAGAAGAAAGTCCCCAACATGGCCATTGAAAACAGATTCCGACCAACTTCATCCCATTCAAATGGACTTCTGGAGAAATCTTCCCCTGAAAGTAGAGAATATACAATATTCATGTTTTGAGTTACAGTGCAATGTCAAAGAAATTGGAACTCTTCTATACAGAGAGATAAATTTAGTCCATATACAGACCGTATATCAATGTATAATCCTGTATTAATGACGTCAATGTATAATCCTGTATTAATGATGTCAATGTATAATCCTGTATTAATGATGTCAATGTATAATCCTGTATTAATGATGTCAATGTATAATCCTGTATTAATGATGTCAATGTATAATCCTGTATTAATGATGTCAATGTATAATCCTGTATTAATGATGTCAATTCTGTGACAAAAACATGTACTGGATTTGGACCAGTGTGCATTTCTCTTCATTTATAAACTTGATTTAGCGTACTTGTTTCATAATTATGAACAACGGGAAAGTTTTCTAGACAGTCTGGCCGTACCATAGGTCACATGAGACAGCTATTTTTAACTTTCTATATGGAAAGTTCCAACTTCCTATATGGAGAGTTCCACTGTTTTCACATCTTAAAACTTGAGTATTACACTGTAATATTACACTTCCAGTCATTCCAGTAAATCACAGAATCATATCTCCTACAGGTGGAAATGTAGCTATAAACAGAATAATTACACAATATTATGTTAGAGAAGCCATAAATTATCTTGTTTTTAGATTACATGTACTCGACAAAGCTCAATACTGCTGTGAATTAAATTCCTTCGAGGTTGGAGCTAGGCTTAATTTGATGCAAATATAAGAAAAAGTCTTCGCTAATTCCACAATGGGCCACACATATACTGTGTTGACCAGATCAAAAGGACCAACAATCCATTCAAATGGGTACAGAAGATACAAGACCAAAGAGTGGGAAGCAGTAAAGAGAGCCCCATTTTACCATATCTCATGGACATGTCCTTAATAAGTTGGTTTTTCGCCATATCAGTGAGACCTCTGCCCAGACAGTAGTGAGGCAGTAGGAGGAATACTTTCTTCAGAATCTTGTTTGTTTGCTTCAGCTCCTGCAAATCATACAGACATGACAGAGGATAAGGATTATTTTCAACATACAAAACTGAGATGATTATGGTTCAAAAGAGGATCCCGCCCCCTACAAACCGGTCGATCTTCCATGTAAGTATCTATAATGTTCAGTCTATTGTATTATTGAAAAGGCTGATGTCTAGACTCATTGTTGGACCCAGATTGACTACTGTTGTCCTTTGTCTCATGATGCTTACATAGAAGATGGACCTACAAACCCCACCCCACATCATCATTCAGGGATGCCCATACAGTTTCATCATCAAATTATAACTGAATTGTCTACTGAAGGTTAAAACACAATTGAATAATTCCACCAGCAGTTTTCTTAACTTCGTGAAACGCTCCTAACTAATTTCATACTTCCCATATAAATGCCAGTTTTACAATTCCAAACAGTTACGCCTCTTATCTGAGTAATAAAGAACTGCAATAGATGAGTTTCTAACTTGTGTTGTCCCCCCTGAACACTAAATGATCCATGTAGTAATTTCCTGAGATTTCATGATAACAAAGTTTCATGGGAAATTCAAGATGCGACCGTATTGGATTTTCGAAATGGAACGAAAAAGGTATCTTGCACAGCTGGACCACAAGGGGAACCTGTGTACCCAATTTGACAATGACCCATGCAGTAATTTCCTGAGAATTCATGATAACAGAATTTCATGGGAAAATTCAAGATGGCCGCCTGGTGGCCATATTGGATTTTCGAATCGGACCAGAAAAGGTATCTTGCACAACTAGACCCCAAAGGGAACCTGTGTATCAAATTTGAGAAAGATCAATGCAGTAGTTCCTGAGAAATCACGATAAAGTTTCATGGGGAAATCCAAGATGGCTGCCTGGTGGCCATATTGGATTTCCGAAAACGATCACAAAAGGTACCTTGCACAACTAGACCCCAAGGGGAACCTGTGTACCAAATTTGAGGAAGATCCATGCAGTACTTCCTGAGAAATCGTGATAACAAAGTTTCATGGGGAAATCCAAGATGGCCGCCTGGTGGCCATATTGGATTTTTGAATCCGAGCACAAAAGCTATCTTGCACAACTAGACCCCAAGTGGAACCTGTGTACCAAATTTGAGAAAGATCTATGCAGTAGTTCCTGAGAAATCGCAATAACAAAGTTTCATGGGGAAATCCAAGATGGCCGCCTGGTGGCCATATTGGATTTTCAAATCGAAGCAGAAAAGGTATCTTGCACAACTAAACCCCAAAGGGAACCTGTGTACCAAATTTGAGAAAGATCCATGCATTAGTTCCTGAGAAATCGCGATAACAATGTTTCATCGGGAAATCCAAGATGGCCGCCTGGTGGCCATATTGGATTTTTGAATCCGACCACAAAAGCTATCTTGCACAACTAGACCCCAAGTGGAACCTGTGTACCAAATTTGAGAAAGATCTATGCAGTAGTTCCTGAGAAATCGCAATAACAAAGTTTCATGGGGAAATCCAAGATGGCCGCCTGGTGGCCATATTGGATATTCAAATTGGACTAAAGTACACATGTTGTACAACTAGACCCAAAGGGAAACCGGTGTACCAAATTTGAGAAAGATCCATGAAGTAGTTACCGAAAAATAATGATGACAAGATTTCACTGGCAAATTCAAGATGGCCGCCATGGCAGCCATATTTAAAATCGTATCAACACCGCATGAACAAATTCTGGTCTACTCATTAGGGGGAACATGCATGCCAAGTTTCAGCTTAATCGGTCAAGCGGTTTCGGAGAAGAAGATGTTTACGGACGACGCACGACTCACGATGGACGACACACGATGGGCGACGGACGACGGACAATCAGGGCATGACATTAGCCCATCGGGCCTTTGGCCCAGATGAGCTAAAAAGATAGTACCGGTATTGTCATTTAAAGAATATTCAGCAAATATTTATTTAGTAGTTGAGATCAACTGTGGTGAACGTCTTCTGTGAAAAACATGACAGCATCTGCACTTGGATCCAGTGCCTGAGGTACACTATCTTAGAATTTTTATCGCACTGTGACGGCTTGTAACGTGACACCATGAACACCTGGTGATGCCATCTGACGTCATCTCAGTCATTTCCCATTTTCATCCTGTCCTCTACACTGAATTGAAGAATCTAACAAAAAATAGTCCATACGATATACAGAACTTCACAAACTGAAAAGCCTTTGACAAATGTTGCAGGCGATGATCATGTTTAGTTCACTTGAACAGCTAAAAGCACGCTACTTCTTCTTTAACTACACAGTCATCAGAGTACCAAAATAACAAGGGAAAATTAATTGACCTCATCATCCTCCTGTAGGATCTCCAGGATGAAGGTAGCCATGGTGGAGACTACGCCGAAGAACACGTTAACACAGGATAGGATGACAAAGGCATAACTCGGGGTGGAGAACAGCTTGGAGAATGGGTACATCATTGGAGTTATAGACCACCTGAAATGGGAAGATATTTGTTCAGTGCATGATTGGAGATCCCCTCTTAAAATCCTGTTCTTCATATTGACTTCATATTGAAAAGGCGTTATTCAATGCGGGACTTGCACAATACAGGGTTCCGGCCTTGGCCGCTAGGATCGCCTTTGTCTTTATTTCCGTTTCATACCACTTCCATCGTCTGCTAGGCACAGCTGAGTGGGCTGGCTGATCGTTTCGCTTGGACGCGTAGCGGGCGATAACTCTCCATAATAACCACCGCCCAGCCGCCAGGATCGCTATTATCGCCGGAGAACGGCATTTTTGAGCCCTTTTGTTTTTCACTTCAGACTTAGCGAGATAACGACACCCACAGAGAATGATTATGACAACAGAATATGACTGCTGTGAACATAACTCATTTCTTTTGTATCCTCGTAAACGTTCGTATAGAAATAAAGACGTCTTTTAGTTTTCATACCATGATACTATTTCAGACAGCCAGCGGACCTGTTTTATATTCGGCATATTTGTCTTTCACCATTGCTAACGTATATGGCGGCACAATCGAATAAACTACGACAGGTTTCTATCGATTATATCAAGTATTGAACTTAAAATCATATAAATCAACCACATACTTTAAAGCAAACACGCAGTCGCTGCTATTCCATGTCGGCTGCTTTTTCGCGATAAACCGGAAATGTCGTTCGCCGCGATCCTGGCGGCTGGGCGGTGATTATTACAGAGAGTTATCGCCCGCTACGCGTCCAAGCGAAACGATCAGCCAGCCCACTCAGCTGTGCCTAGCAGACGATGGAAGTGGTATGAAACGGAAATAAAGACAAAGGCGATCCTAGCGGCCAAGGCCGGAACCCTGTATTGTGCAAGTCCCGCATTGGGGACATCCCTCCAATCGAGGACTGTCCTCGTTTGACTACATTGGAAAAGTGTCTCCTTTAAGAGAAGTTTCATCAATTCCTTGTACAACACCCTTTTCAATACGCAGTTTTCTCTATAAGAAATGATGATTAAAAGGCTGTTTTTCTTATAGGAAACGATATCCCTAAGAGCATTCATCAACAATGGAAAACAATATTGCAACATTGTTGCATGCTGGCTACAATGTTACATGATGATCGCTACAATGTTGCACATTAATGTCCTATTTTGCCTATGGATGTGTTATAAGCAGGGAAGTGGTGGCCAATGCATTCTAGCTAGTCTAATCTAAGGATGCAGACTTCTAGTTACGTAATTACTTCTGGCCTTACCCATAGAGTAGTAGCAGTGCCAGTAGACAGGGGAAGTTGGTAGATGATACATAGGACTGTTCATTGAAGGCCAGAAATATGAACACACACAATGTGGCTGGAACCAAGTAATTCACCTATAACGAGATGATTAGCAAACATACATTTTGAGACATTCAAAGTCTACAATTGAATTAGATGATATACAAATGTTTGTACATGTAAGATCATAAAATGACATAATCTCACATTTTTTCAGCTTTTAAGGAAAACAAAACAAGGAGTAGCATATATATGCTTAATACAGATTTAGCAGAATTTGGAGGGAAGTAAGGGTCAGCTATTGAGTGTCACACTTGTGGGTAACAAAGACTGTTGAAATCAGCTCGGGTTTTGTCAGATTCATAAAGCCGTGGATAGGCCATTGGGTATGCATGCAGACTAGCACAATTGATTGACTATATATTGAATCGAATCTGTAATATAACAGACCATGCAGGAGACCTGAATAATGTGGCACACAGTCAATTGCAATTAGCAAACTTTTTGTTGATGAATTTACTTGCTTTTCCAGCATGTCCCGATAGCTACATGTACAGCATCAGTTAACTGTAATTTTAATTTTCTTGTCATGATCATCATTTTCCATGACTTCTTTGAGGTTACACATTTTAAAATTGAAAAATTGACTTTCCACGTCTTCCAAGTCCCATACGAACCCTGTATCTATGAATCCATTTATACCAAGCTACATCAGTACACTCATGTATTTTATAATGCCTCTTACCAAATCCCAAGCAAAGTTGGCCACCCAGTAGATCATGGGATTAACTCCGCTGACAAACTGTAAATGTTTGGAGTTTGAGACACGTTCCTCTATCAGGAACAGGACGAAACTGGCCGGTATGAAACTCATGGCGAAGATAACACAGATAGCCACGATCAGATCTTTACCACTGTTCAGTCTGAAAAATTGAACGAGTGAGTTGTAGTATCACAGCTGGCGTGAGACTAAATAAAATATTATACTCATTCTGGTAAAAGGTGCATTAAGATTTGAAGAAATTAGATCATCAATCTCAAAAATAATGTGTTAACTACCCATCTAAACATGTGATACATTCTATGGATATATTCTATATGACCCAATTGAAAACTAGAAGCAATATGATACAATTGACACATTTTAACACTGAACAAATTTTAACCAATAAAGTGACATGCCTACCATACAGACACAACAGGTGACACATTTTAACACTGTATAATCTAACCAATAATGTGACACATATTTACCTATAACATGTACCAATAGACCTGTGCTGTGAAATTTTCTGAGGACAACTGTTGCAGGTTACCATGATTAGCAAATGACTAACTTACGTTAACCTGTTATCTGTGGTTCAGGGTATTATGTGGCAACACAATATACACTTATTAACTTGTGACGGAGTCAATACCATGAAACCTGGACCCGAAAAGATCCCGCCGAGCTGACCTGACCTCGGCCTGCGGCCTTGGTCAGGTCAGCTCAACCAAGTCTGGCCAAGGGTGCAGGTTTCATGGTATTGACTTCGTCACAAGTTACTAAGTGTTTTATTATACCAATTTTTTTTTTATTTGAGGGTATCCATCAATCTCCCCACCCATCGCTGTTCTAATTTTGACCTCGAATCAGAGAGTAATTGAGCGATTTATCCCTTCTACCATGAAGGGGTGACCCGCGGCTGAGTTTGCTACCGCTCAGACGGCACATGTAAACACTGATCCCGTGATCTCAATATTGACTCCTGACCTCAAGTGCTTCGCCTGACAAATACGTCACCCGCACTGATTGAAAATTATTGACTCGTCGCTGGCTAGAGTTTGACCAATGAAATAACAGAATCCCCTCATGAATATTCAAGAGGCATAATAAAATATTATGGTAACCCGTCTTCTAAAACTGAAATTGGTAAACCTCCAGGAAAACAGGGTTTGCTGTTGATCATTACAGCACAGGCCCATTACTCATGAGTGAATTGGTAACTCACAGTTTATCGTCAAACTGTTGTCGTGTAAAGTTCATGGGGTGATTGACGGTGGTGATACCGTAGTCGGCGGGATCTTTCCCGGCAGATAACTGACTCCTCAGTATAATGTTATTCATCACGTTCATGTATGATACCCCTGCCACCCAGCCTTTATTATTGAACCAGACCTACAGAACAATGAAACAGTGGCTCAAAACATTATAGAATAATAAATTGATCCTAACGAAGAATGTCAAAATTTCGACCATTTTTCACCCATGCTCGGTCCGACTGGGACGGGCTGCAGCCAGATTTTATTATCGGTGCGGTCGAAAGTTCATGCTAGCCCAGTCCTTTTGGACCGTTCCAAAACTTTCTTTTGGCTGCCTTATGAATAAAGTTGTTCATCGACTAATAATGCCCACGTTCAGAAAGGACCGATCTCGCTGCAGGGAATGGGGGTGAGTGAGTGAATGGACTGGTTGTTTTTGGACATGGGACCGGTCCAATGCTGAGAGATTTGGATCACATACATGGTCTGTTTTTCAAGCAGAAATGCAAATAGAATGGTCCAAATTTTGACATGCTCCCTAAATGTCTACTTGTCATAATAATTTAACATCATACACATTTGTTACGCAGTGATCCCTCAAATTATTCAATGATCCTATCAAAATTCAATCACCCCCAACTTTGGGAACAAAATTCAATCGGCTGTTCTAATAAATTTGATAATGATAAAATCATTGAAATAATGAAGAAATACTGCATACATACAATATTTTGAACAATTTTGTCAACTTCTAATACCAGACCACTTGAGTTATAATTTTGCCAAGCATGCCAAGGCGTGAGATTTGAGTATTTTGAGTATATTCACCCAGGAGATCCGAGCCCCTCAAAAATGCGAATTTCTAGGCATCATTTCATACATGTACAATTTTTTGCATTTTTGTTTCAGGGGAAAGAGAGAATTAAGGTTTAACATGGCGTTCAGCAATATTTCAGTTATATAGGGACGACTTGTTTCATATAACAGCCTACCATTATACATTTCATCCTTTCCCAGGGCTGTAAATGGATACTATATAACCAAGTCTAGGAAAATTTTGAAAGTACGGACTCCTTTTTCTGCAAACTGGAGTAGTTTTGAATGATTCTTGGTTATTTTAGAAGTACTTTCATGAAAATTCCCAGATGCACGAGATTCTGATATAGCTGCGTGAGAGCGTGAGACAGATGCCAAATGGGTGAGTCTCACACCGAATGCGTGAGGACTGATAGATCGTCAATATATTTGATCACCCTCATATTTCATGATCATAAATTTCACTTTCTGTGACTGAATTATTAGAGGGACTAGGGAGATCGCGTGCCCTTTCTATACTACTCATCGCGCACTACTCATAGCGCATGCGCAGTTGACCCATTCTACTGTAGGGTGCAAGCCTGGCCCATGGAATCTGAGGTAGTGAAAACCCAGGTCTCTCGCCCCACCCTATCCCGCGCCACACCTATGCGACCCGCTGTGCAGTGAGTAAAGCGGAGTAGGAGGAGTAGGACAGTAAAGCGGAGTAGGAGGAGTAGGACACGCCACGGATTATACTAGGTAGATTACCATAAACATGTTGAGCAGCTCAACAGGAGTTGCATCAGAGCTGAGGTATGCTATAATGTGTATTTTTCACTCATCACAGCACTTGCGGCATTTGAAGTCACAAAACTTTTCAATGGATGTTAATTCCAATTCTTTAATTGGGTATAGCGTACATTTTCTAAATTCACCAATTTGTGGGTGATATTGATCACCAGCTTTCAAGCAATTTTCGTTCAACCTTCAGGATTGCAGCTATCCTCACCTTGGCTAAGTTTCGGACTTCCAGGTTTTCCAGGAAAGTTTCCAGGTCGACCCAGAACTTCTCGTCCCCCGTGACCACCGTACTATTATTGTTTGCAGCACGAGTGAGACGGTCCAGCCAGTACTTGAGCTGTGTTGTGTTCAACTGAGCAGAACGATTGATTTCTCCAAAACTAAGACCTCCATATCTGAAAATAGTGTCACAAACCATTATCACCAGTCCATGGTACACCTACATCATCCTCCATATATATGTCTATACTCAATATGATTAAAACACATCGATCCAGACACTGATTCTCTAACTATATCTGATGTCCTTCCTATCTCAAGGCCGTTTGGTGACCTTCTGGCAAGAAAGTAACATCATATTTAACCAATCAAAGGAATGTGTGCCGTGATGTGATTGGACAGACTTTTTCTTACACAACCAACTCACCATTTGCTTTGTATTTATCCAAAATAAATTGCTTAGGACATAGGGTTTTGAAAACAGGCCAGGGTGATATAAACACAACCACATGGGGGCATTTCACACAGTGAACTGATTGTCAACTTGACCAGATTCAAGTTGAAATTTGAATTCATAGCATCAGCACTCTCTGTCTTAGTATTTAGGAGAGGCAACATTTTTCTGGTTTTCTGCAGAATTTTGTTCAAGATCAGACTCGAGATAGGGAGATCAGATCAGATCCAGTTTAATAGAGAATGGGTTTCTAATCTGTTTTTAATCAGTTTGGTCTATACTGTACTCTCGACTCCATACCAGACCTATATTAAAATGGGTGTACCTTTGAAGTCCCCACTCTACCGCATTTTGCATCAGACCACAATTTTCATGTCTGGCAAAAGACTTGCTTCAAACTCCCTCAAATTGAATAATGTTGAGCATGGGATGGATCAAAGCCATACGTTTTGATGTATGGTCAATTAATCTTGTAGAGTTTTTACATGTCCAATAACCTGAACCAGCTCTCGGTCAAGTATGGTTATGATATATGAGATTTCTATAAATATTTCAGCTTGGATTAGGTAACCATGTGTCCAGGACAATGTCATGGTTGGGCCTTGATAGTCGAACAATGAGTAGGGATGATACACCAACCTCAGATACATTTCAATGACAATCGTGTGATTTGTCATCTAAAAACTGTAATCGCAGAATTTCTCTTAACCTGTCGAACAAACTGCAGAAGTAAGGAGTAGAAATTCATATCTTGATAGAAAAAATCAACTTTCTGGATTGCCACTTTTTACATCACATGTTCTGATTTTGTCATTTACCCCCAGTCTTAATGGCCTATTTTCACTGCACAGAACAAACCACATGCTTCGACTGCAGTCCAGAATATCAATGGTAAAACATTACATACACAGAATACTATTATCCCATTTACCTCTTCTTGATATATGGTTGCATGGTTTTGACAAGCCAATCACTGATGTTCCTGCCAGTCATGTTATACAGGTAGTCAGATGAGGACAGTAACTTTTTAGATGGTGTTGGACCACCAGCCCCTAGTGAAAGGAGAATGTAAGTTTTGAAATGACAGTTAGATAAGCTTTTTTAATAAAAGAAATTCTTAATAACAAATCAACGAGAAAATGATGGGATATTGGTGCATGGTTCAGAATGACAAAATAGTGGAAAAGAGATCATTTTTTAAAGTCTTATGGTCCTCAGCAAACATGAACATTCAAAATTTGAAGTATCTACCAAATAGTCCCCACACCCCCATACTTTTTTATGCTAAATTGTTGTAAGATGTTATATTTGACATTTAACAGCAGATACTGTTTTTGGGAATGTCAATGTTCGAAGTTGAAAATATTTTCTTGAAACTCTCTATTAAATGCATGTTGGAAACGGCGAATGCCGTGACCTGCAGACTCATAATGCCAGAGTCTGATTACGATCGTTCATAGCGAGCAACTGTAGCGAATGTTCTAGGTGACATTTCCATTGTAATGCCAACAACGTCACAAAACTAAACGTAATGCCTTGGTTGCAGTCATGATGA
>JAVTVY010043567.1:0-20628 GCA_036873755.1 Hanleya hanleyi | reverse complement strand
TAGTTGTTTTACCGATATGTCAATGTTATTTGTGCCAACATCATTCTGTCTGATTTAGCTGCTTCTAGTTGTTTTACCGATATGTCAATGTTATTTGGGCCAACATCATTCTGTCTGATTTAGCTGCTTCTAGTTGTTTTACCGATATGTCAATGTTATATAGGCCAACATCATTCTGTCTGATTTAGCTACTTCTAGTTGTTTTACCGATATGTCAATGTTATATGGGCCAACATCATTCTGTCTGATTTAGCTGCTTCTAGTTGTTTTACCGATATGTCAATGTTATATGGGCCAACATCATTCTGTCTGATTTAGCTACTTCTAGTTGTTTTACCGATATGTCAATGTTATTTGGGCCAACATCATTCTGTCTGATTTAGCTGCTTCTAGTTGTTTTACCGATATGTCAATGTTATATGGGCCAACATCATTCTGTCTGATTTAGCTACTTCTAGTTGTTTTACCGATATGTCAATGTTATATGGGCCAACATCATTCTGTCTGATTTGGCTACTTCTAGTTGTTTTACCGATATGTCAATGTTATTTGGGCCAACATCATTCTGTCTGATTTACCTACTTCTAGTTGTTTTACCGATTTGTTAATGTTATTTGGGCCAACATCATTCTGTCTGATTTAGCTGCTTCTAGTTGTTTTACCGATATGTCAATGTTATATAGGCCAACATCATTCTGTCTGATTTAGCTGCTTCTAGTTGTTTGACCGATATGTCAATGTTATATGGGCCAACATCATTCTGTCTGATTTAGCTGCTTCTAGTTGTTTTACCGATATGTCAATGTTATATGGGCCAACATCATTCTGTCTGATTTAGCTACTTCTAGTTGTTTTACCGATATGTCAATGTTATATAGGCCAACATCATTCTGTCTGATTTACCTACTTCTAGTTGTTTTACCGATATGTCAATGTTATTTGGGCCAACATCATTCTGTCTGATTTAGCTGCTTCTAGTTGTTTTACCGATATGTCAATGTTATACAGGCCAACATCATTCTGTCTGATTTAGCTACTTCTAGTTGTTTTACCAATATGTCAATGTTATATGGGCCAACATCATTCTGTCTGATTTAGCTGCTTCTAGTTGTTTTACCGATATGTCAATGTTATATGGGCCAACATCATTCTGTCTGATTTAGCTACTTCTAGTTGTTTTACCGATATGTCAATGTTATTTGTGCCAACATCATTCTGTCTGATTTAGCTGCTTCTAGTTGTTTTACCGATATGTCAATGTTATTTGGGCCAACATCATTCTGTCTGATTTAGCTGCTTCTAGTTGTTTTACCGATATGTCAATGTTATATAGGCCAACATCATTCTGTCTGATTTAGCTGCTTCTAGTTGTTTGACCGATATGTCAATGTTATATGGGCCAACATCATTCTGTCTGATTTAGCTGCTTCTAGTTGTTTTACCGATATGTCAATGTTATATGGGCCAACATCATTCTGTCTGATTTAGCTACTTCTAGTTGTTTTACCGATATGTCAATGTTATTTGGGCCAACATCATTCTGTCTGATTTAGCTGCTTCTAGTTGTTTTACCGATATGTCAATGTTATATGGGCCAACATCATTCTGTCTGATTTAGCTACTTCTAGTTGTTTTACCGATATGTCAATGTTATATGGGCCAACATCATTCTGTCTGATTTGGCTACTTCTAGTTGTTTTACCGATATGTCAATGTTATTTGGGCCAACATCATTCTGTCTGATTTACCTACTTCTAGTTGTTTTACCGATTTGTTAATGTTATTTGGGCCAACATCATTCTGTCTGATTTAGCTGCTTCTAGTTGTTTTACCGATATGTCAATGTTATATAGGCCAACATCATTCTGTCTGATTTAGCTGCTTCTAGTTGTTTGACCGATATGTCAATGTTATATGGGCCAACATCATTCTGTCTGATTTAGCTGCTTCTAATTGTTTTACCGATATGTCAGTGTTATATGGGCCAACATCATTCTGTCTGATTTAGCTGCTTCTAGTTGTTTTACCGATATGTCAATGTTATATGGGCCAACATCATTCTGTCTGATTTAGCTGCTTCTTGTTGTTTTACCGATATGTCAATGTTATATGGGCCAACATCATTCTGTCTGATTTAGCTGCTTCTAGTTGTTTTACCGATATGTCAATGTTATATGGGCCAACATAATTCTGTCTGATTTAGCTGCTTCTAGTTGTTTTACCGATATGTCAATGTTATATGGGCCAACATCATTCTGTCTAATTTGGCTACTTCTAGTTGTTTTACCGATATGTCAATGTTATATGGGCCAACATCATTCTGTCTGATTTAGCTACTTTTAGTTGTTTTACCGATATGTCAATGTTATTTGGGCCAACATCATTCTGTCTGATTTAGCTGCTTCTATTTGTTTTACCGATATGTCAATGTTATATAGGCCAACATCATTCTGTCTGATTTAGCTGCTTCTAGTTGTTTTACCGATATGTCAATGTTATATGGGCCAACATCATTCTCTCTGATTTAGCTGCTTCTAATTGTTTTACCGATATGTCAATGTTATATGGGCCAACATCATTCTGTCTGATTTAGCTGCTTCTAGTTGTTTTACCGATATGTCAATGTTATATGGGCCAACATCATTCTGTCTGATTTAGCTGCTTCTAGTTGTTTTACCGATATGTCAATGTTATAGGTGGGCCAACATCATTCTGTCTGATTTAGCTGTTTGGAAGTTTTACCGATATGTCAATGTTATATGGCCAACATCATTCTGTCTGATTTTACCTACTTAGCAGCTACTGATATGTCAATGTTATATATAGGGCCAACATCATTCTGTCTGATTGAAGCTGCTTCTAGTTGTTTTACCGATAGTGTCAATGTGCTATTTGGGCCAACATCATTCTGTCTGATTTGGCTGTGCTTCTATTTGTTTTAATGATATAAATAATGTTATATAGGCCAACATCATTCTGTCGGATTTAAAGGCTTCAGTTGCTTCTACCGATATGTCAATGTTATATGGGCCAACATCATTCTCTGATTTTAGCTGCTTCTAATTGCTTTTACCGATATGTCAATGTTATATGGGCCAACATCATTCTGTCTGATTTAGCTGCTTCTAGTTGTTTTACCGATATGTCAATGTTATATGGGCCAACATCATTCTGTCTGATTTAGCTGCTTCTAGTTGTTTTACCGATATGTCAATGTTATATGGGCCAACATCATTCTGTCTGATTTAGCTACTTCTAGTTGTTTTACCGATATGTCAATGTTATTTGTGCCAACATCATTCTGTCTGATTTAGCTGCTTCTAGTTGTTTTACCGATATGTCAATGTTATTTGGGCCAACATCATTCTGTCTGATTTAGCTGCTTCTAGTTGTTTTACCGATATGTCAATGTTATATGGGCCAGCATCATTCTGTCTGATTTAGCTACTTCTAGTTGTTTTACCGATATGTCAATGTTATTTGGGCCAACATCATTCTGTCTGATTTAGCTACTTCTAGTTGTTTTACCGATATGTCAATGTCTCAATTGTCACAAGAGAGAGAATAAGGTTTAACGTCGCGTTCAGCAATATTTCAGCTATTTATCGATAATTGTCACAAAAAGGGTAAAGGGTAGGTGACTTCCCTTATATGTGTTGTAATTTGGCAACAACCATACTGTTTTTGTTAATGGTCTAATCTGTCAAATAATATTCTGTAATAATAGCAGCGTCTATAAATTAAGGGGAATTGTTTCTGAATTGCAACTGCATGGCGTCAAACGGGGACAATACATGTCCGCATGGCACCCAAAAATACTTTCTCCGGAAAAGGGGTTACGTGTATTCGCATTTCTGTAGCATTCTTATCTCCGATCCAATCTATCCATGTAGTTTTATTTGTTGCTCAGCTTGATGTTATAAACTTTAAAATTTAAATGGAATCGAAAATAATCCATCTTTAAGAAGGGGGCACATAACGAAACACCCATATTTTCTTTAATAATGGCGAGATCTGTCTAAATGTTATCATATACAGAATTCAGTAATGATAGCAGAGGAGTAAATTATCATGGTTCATGATAGGTTTTCAGCTGTGTGACGTCTGATGAGGGCCATACCCGAATGTCAAGTCGAAAACGAGGCTCTCTACCGACAATGGGGGATGTAATCTCAAATAATAATTTCTGTCTCAATAAAGATGAGCTGTGCCGAAATTGTCTCAGAACTCCACAAAATGCCCAATTTAGTTATACAGTTAAGTATTATTAACATGGCATCCGGCACAACATAATTATAGTGACGAAGTCAAAAGAAACAAGTGCACCTAAACACACGTATTCTCGGTTCGTTATAAAAGCAAACTCATTATAACGACAAATTTGAAATACAGTTGGCATGTTCTGCAAATATAACGTTTTATTTGCAATTCTGGGAACAACCCGTTCCATCGTTGCAAAAAAAATGTTTGCACTGCATTAGACTACATCAAATAAAATGAAATTTATATTTAACTTTTTTGTATTTAAATGTTGAAGCATTAGAAATGAAATTGCTACTTTAGCAACTATTTAGCAACTGTCACATAAAAATGCGTATATATTTGGTATCTTACCGTGTAGTGTACCAATGAACAGTTAATGTGATGACGTCGACAGTGTAATCAGCGAATGATATTACCAAGTGTGATGTACAAATGACAACTTTTAGTTATAGTTCAATATATTATGAAACATAAAGTTTCAATACGTGGGACATGCATTCAATTGGTCTCTATTGTCTCTATTTCAAAAACCGATCCATCCAAAGCCCTTTCCTTCTCATTCACCAAACGATATATAGACGATATCATCGCTGTGGATAATCGCTATATAAATGACGCAATGAAGGATATACATCGACCTTCCCTGGATTTGAAGGAAACTACAGACAGTCTTACAGGCACATGATATTTAGACCTATATCTCCATAAAAATGAAGCGCGCCTTCTGTCTCGTCGACTTTATGGCAAAAGAGATGATTACAATTTCGCTTTTCGCTCAATTATCCTTTTCTGGACAGTAATACTCCAGTGGGACCTGCATATGGCATATACATATCTCGCCTAGTAGCATTTGCTAGATCCTGTGTTAAATGTGACGATTTTAATCAACGTCACAAAGCCGTGTTGCTGAAACTTATAAAACAGGGCTATACCGCCAAGCACCTCCGCACAAAGTTTCTCAAATTTGGCGATACATATCGCATGCTGATAGTAAAATACGAGCGTAGCGTGAAAGATATATGGCGTTACGTTTCGTAACTTGTGTCTAATTCCGCTTTGAGTCGTATGAACCCATGAACTTCAAAATCCTCATGGTGCTCATATGGACAGCCACAATTGAAGCGTGACTGAGATATATCATTCTCTATATGACGACTTTACAACGAATATTATGGATTAAGAATACTGATCAGCAATACGGATTTGATATTTTTGGAACATCATGAAGTCTTGCCGGCATCATTGAAAATTGTTGACCGCTTTTCTCTTGCAGGAAGCTAGCCGATGTTTATGTATACTATGATTGTTCTTTTTGAATTTGATGCTAATATTGTTTTATTGAATATGGAATAGGTCTTTGGATTATGGACGCGGATATTCTTTAATGGACGACGGCTGAATTATGAATGACGGACCAGACGCTTGTAATTTATTGTTTTCTCTGTATATAAATACATAGCTTTGATGATTTTTTATTGTTTGGATCTCACCTAAATGTCGAAAGCAATGCGTAGCTATTTTTAGACCAGCATGGTACTAGTATATCCTTTATAGTTCACGTAGCTGTTGAAACTTCAGTTATTTCTGGTTTCCAAATGCCTCCGAGGGTTTAAATGTTGTGCTAACAGTTACTAGGTGCTAGGGGCCGTGTGGTCATATCATCCAAGTTGCCACATGAACAGGTACAATAAAATCGTACCTGAGATACAACACATATCACGAATCGCTAGATTCTTGGTATGTGCTTTAGAATAGGTTAACCAGAAGACTATTCTGTGAAGTCATGTGACGCAGTCAGTATGTCGGCACCTCTTCCCACTTCCCTTTTATGTGTTGTAACATTATTGTTCACGGTTATCTATTTACAAATTGTTGCACTGGAATTTATTCGGCAACTCTATTGCAACGTAGAAAGAAAAAATGTGTCTAAATGTGAAATTGATTAAGGCTATTAGATTGATTAAGACTATTAGATTGATTAAGGCTATTAGATTGATTAAGGCTATTATACATGTTAGATTGAAGAATATACAAGATACATCTAGCAGAAATGCCAATGGTTGGCACGGAGAGCCATTTTAGATACATGAATTGTGGATTTGTCTTAAGGGGGAAGAGGTAAAGAATGCAGTACACTAATTACTGGCTGCTGCAAATGTGTGTGAGTGAGAGAGAAAGAGGCTTATGTTGAACCTTGCGTTCAGCAATAACTGCAAATGTGTCTACCTTTCTTTGACAACATGCCACCTAGGTAACATCAACTATTACAGCATGATATTTAATGGGTATCATTGGGAGAAGTCATCTCCAACGCAGACATCCGGGCAACCCCAGGACTTTTCGCCTCCACCGTAAAAAGAGGTTACATGTTGAACGTTTCATTTTTAGATGGGTATACATGTGAGCTGCTTCATAATGCTACATGTTTCACCTTGTTTTTCTCTGAAAACGTGTCTCATAGACGTAAATATACAGCTATCTGAGGGTTGTGACATGTTTTACTTGCCGATTCACTATAATGACCCGAATAGGTGTTTGAAACATCAAAGCTGAAACACGTACAACCGAGTCGCAAAGGCAAGAACACAGTATAAAAAATGGATAGTGCTGTCTGATGCATGTGTCACAGATGGTAAATTCTGATTGGCGATTATCATTTCCGTACCGTTGTGTTGATTGGAATGTCCATACTTTCACCTTTGTTCGGTTTCGCGACGTCCGTGTTACATAAAGTCTGCTATGTACTGTGTTGAAAGTGTTATCTCAATCAATCAATCAGGTTTATTGTACGACTTTGGTATACAAAGTATGACAAATGGCAATAACATACATGTATTAAAAAAAAAAAAAAAAAAAACAGGATTAAAACAATGGGTTAAAATTACGCTGTTGGATTATATATACAGTATTTATCACACGGACGTGTCCAGCTGGGCGAATCAGGGGTCGAAGTTTACACCTGTCCGGTTGTTGAGAGACAGGTAGAGAAATTAAGTACATGTTTCCAGTGACATGGACTCAATCAATGCGTCATTAATCCACGGGCATGTAGCCCCGTCAGTAATTTCAATTCTTAACAATTGCATACTCAGAATTCTGAGATCTTCTCCCTTCAGGAGGTAAAAGCATTTTGGGAAAGGTATTGCGCCACTATTTCTAAGAACTCTGGCGTTGAATGTATGTGGATATTGAAAAACTCAAAATGTCTTACGGAAGAGCTTGATGCTAAAGGTCACATACCGTACAGACATGTATCCACATGGGATTTCTCGACTCTCTATACTACAATCCCTCATCAGGACCTTATTGACCGTCTAAGTTCATTAATAGTATATGTGTTCAAGAAAACTGATCGTAGATATATCAATGTCGGAAGCCATAAAGCATTCTTTAGCTCGACTACATACAAGAGATATCATTCATGGGATGTTTCTTTGTTTATAGAGTTGCTTGAATTTCTCATTAAAAATATATATGTGAAATTTGGCAACACAATATATCAGCAGCATATAGGTATTCCAATGGGTACTAATTGTGCACCCCTGTTGGCTGACCTGTATCTGTTCTCTTATGAATATGACTATATGCAGGCGCTTTCAAAAACCGATCCATTCAAAGCCCGTTCCTTCTCATTCACCAAACGCTATATAGACGATCTTCTCGCTGTGGATAATCGCTATATAAATGACGCAGTGAAGGATATATATCCACCTTCACTGGATTTGAAGGAAACTACAGATAGCCCTACAGGCACATCTTATTTAGATCTCTATCTCTATAAAAATGAAGCGGGCATTCTCTCTCGTCGACTTTATGACAAAAGAGATGATTACAATTTCGACATCGTAAACTATCCCTTTCTGGACAGTAATATTCCAGTGGGACCTGCATATGGCGTATACATATCTCGCTTAGTAGCATTTGCTGGATCCTGTGTTAAATGTGATGATTTTAATCAACGTCACAAAACATTGTTGCAGAAACTTATAAAACAGGGCTATTCCACCAAGCGCCTCCACTCAAAGTTTCTCAAATTTGGCGATACATATCGTATGCTGATAGCAAAATACGAACGTAGCGTGCAAGATCTATGGCGCTACGTTTCGTAACTTGTGTCTAATTCCGCTTAACCCGGGGCTAGGGCCGTATGAACCCATGTACTTCAAGATCCTCATGGTACTCATATGAACAGTCACAATCAAAGCGTGACTGAGATACATCATTTTTAGATGACGACTCTATAACGAATATTATGGATTAAGAATACTGATCAGCGATACGGATTTGATATTTTTGGAACATCATGATGTCTTGCCGGCATCATTGAAAACTGTTGACCGCTTCTCTCTTGCAGGAAACAAGCCTATGTTTATGTATACTATGATTGTCTTTTTGAATTTGGTGCTAATACTGTTATGTGGAAAATGGAATAGGTCTTTGGATTATGGACGCGGATATTCTCTAATGGACGACGGCTGGATTATGAATGACGGACTAGACGCTTGTAATTCATCTATTGTGAATATTTTGGCCCCAGGCAAAGATAAGCTTGGTGGTTCTATTTGCCATGGGTCAAACGCTGTTCGTACATTAGATGAATTTTCTCGGCAATTGCCTTAGCAAAGTTTTCAGGGGGGTTAAGAAGACTAAAAAGGGTAGGTTGAGTGCCACAGAGAAGCTCAAGTTGGTTACGGATAGTACTGGAGCTCGCACATGTAAGGAGAAAATGGTTTTCCGTTTCCACTTGCTGCAAATTGCATTGGAGGCATAGTCTGTCAGGTCTTGGCATTTTATGAAAGCGGCCGGTCTCAATACGCAGTTTGTGGGTGCTTAGTCGGAGTGCTGTTATTGTTCGGGCGTGGGTGGGATCGGAGATATAAGTTAGGTAAGGTTGGAGTTCATGGGATGTGTACACTTTTTGTAAAGTGTCTAACTGACCTTCATGCGTTTTAAGAAAATTCAAGTAAAACTGTTGGTATTGGATTTGTAGTTGGGATTTCAGTTTGGACATTTCTCCTTCTAGTTGGTATTTAGAAATGGCTTGTGAAGGTAGATGGATATTAGTTAGTTTGAGGAAGTGCTGCAGGGTGCATTCCCAGTTGTCTTTATCGTTGGGTTTTGGGCTGTTAGAGAAATGTTTGTAGGCAGCCCGGAGAAGTCTATTGTTTGAAGCAGTTAAGTGGTTTGTATATTTGATGCTTGTACATCTAATATAAGAGGGTATTCCCCTATTTCTGCAAGACCTGCTATGTTAGTGGTTCTGCGTGGCATTTTTAGAGTGTTTTTGCAAAATTTTAAGAGGACTTGTTCGATTGGGGATTTGAATAATTTTTCAATGTTAAGCCAGAAGGCTGTATCATCTTTAGTTAATAGTTTAGAATCAAGTCCCCAGATTTCGCTGTTATATAGTAATACAGGTTTTATGAGAGAGTGAAATAGTTTAATTTTAAGATGGTTAGAGAAAGAGCAATTACTGAAGGTTTTTTGGATATTGTAGAGTGCCTTAAGTGCCCTTTGCTTCAAATTTTGTACAGAAGATGCAAAGCTGCCATTGTTGTCCATGATAAGTCCGAGATATCTGTATTCACTGCATGAGGGGATATCAAAATCGTTAGTTTGAATGTCGCCAGAGGTTGTTTTTCGGTTCTGCTAGGTTGAACTGTCATAGTTTGTGTTTTTTCAGGGTTAACAGTCAAATGCCAGGTTTTGCAATAGCTCCCTAGGGTAGAAAGGCTTGATTGTAGACCTTCATGAGTTTCAGATATAATGAGCAGATCATCTGCATATAGTAGATGTGTTATTTCTTCATCATGTAATGTTGGGGTGTACATTTTGATTTGTCGAATTCAAGGTCGTTTATGTATATGTTAAAAAGTGTGGGACTAATATTGTCTCCTTGCCTTACACCCACAGAACTGGTAAAGGTGGGTGTGTGTAAGTTATTCTGCTTCACGCATAAGGAGGAGTTGGTGTACATGCTTTTAATAATACTGCAAAAATTACCTTTAATTCCAGCATTTTGGAGTTTTAGGAGGAGACCGCTGTGCCAGACAGAATCAAATGCTTTTTGAAAGTCTACAAAGCATAGAAAGAGTTTGCGTTTTTTCAGTTTGGTGTACTTATGGATAAGGGCTTTCAGAATGAATAAATGGTCTGTTGTTCGATGGTCTTTCCTGAATCCTGCCTGACAATCTTTTATAATGTTATTTTCGTTAAGGTAGTTTGACAGTCTGTCATTAAGAATTTTAGTAAAGAGTTTGCCAAGACAGCTTAAGATGGAAATGCCTCTGTAATTTTTGTCCCCCGCCGCAACGCGGCCGGGGACTTTAAAATGGTTCTTGCTTAACTATGTGTACTTCGTAAGCAATAACTTCTAAATGCTTTCTCGGATTCCTCCGAAATTTGGCATCTGCATTCTTTGCGACAAGACGTCTCTTGGTATTACGTTTCAGCAAGATCCGCCTGTAGGTGGCGCCACTGGGGTCTTGCTTCTATGTTTGTCGGATTCCTCCGAAATTTGGCATCTGCATTCTTTGCGACAAGACGTCTCTTGGTATTACGTTTCTGCAAGATCCGCCTGTAGGTGGCGCCACTGGGGTCTTGCTTCTATGTGTCCGTGCATGCACGGACATGTCCGTGCAAATACTTCGTAAGCAATAACTTCTAAATGCTTTGTCGGATTCCTCCGAAATTTGGCATCTGCATTCTTTGCGACAAGACGTCTCTTGGTATTATGTTTCAGCAAGATCCGCCTGTAGGTGGCGCCACTGGGTCTTGTTCCAATCTTTAGTGCATGTCCGTGCATGTCCGTGCAAATACTTCGTAAGCGATAACTCCTAAATGCTTTGCCGGATTCCTCCGAAATTTGGCATCTGCATTCTTTGCGACAAGACGTCTGTTGGTATTACGTTTCAGCAAGATCCACCTGTAGGTGGCGCCACTGGGTCTTGTTCCAATATTTAGTGCATGTCCGTGCAAATACTGCGTAAGCGATAACTCCTAAATGCTTGTCGGATTCCTCCGAAATTTGGCATCTGCATTCTTTGCGACAAGACGTCGCTGGTATTACGTTTCAGCAAGATCCGCCTGTAGGTGGCGCCACTGGGTCTTGTTCCAATCTTTAATGCATGTCCGTTCATGTTTGTTCAAATCCTTCGGAAGCGATAACTTTGGTAAATGCATTCCCTGCGACAAAATACCGTTGGTGATGCGTTTCAGCAAAATCCACCCGGAGGTGGCGCCACTAGAGCTGCAAGTGATAACTTAGAAACACTTGGTCGAATTTCTTTGAAATATCCTACATATGTACCTTTCTGGGTAACATGAGAAACGTTGCGGCTCATCGGATTCTTCTCAAATTTGGCATGCATTTACCATGCCAGGAGCTGTTGCTTGGGATTGCCTTTCGCTCACTTGCACTCACAGGTGGCGCCACCTGGTGGCAACATCACAAATTCGTTTCCGGGTAATAACTTGAGAACTGACCATCGGATTCTTCTCAAATTTTGTATGAATGTACCGTGACATAAGATGTCGCTTGATAATGCATTTCACTGACTTGCGCCTAGAGGTGGCGTCATCTGGTGTCAAAATCTAAATTTGGTTCCTTGGCAATAACTTGAGGACCCTCATCGGATTCTTCTCAAATTTGGTATGCAGATGTCCCCACGATACCATGTTCCTTGGGATTGCATTTTTCCCGCTTCTGCCTACAGGTGGCGTCTCCTGGTGGAAAAATTTGTTTCCGGGCAATAATTTGGCAACTGCTCATCAGATTATTCTCAAATTTTGTATTCATATGTGACCCGCCCCAAATAACATGAACACCGGTGGGCATCTAGTACCGGCAATAACTTGAGGACCCCTCTTCAGAGTCTCAAAGTTCATATGCCGATACCATGACATGAGAGGTCATTTGGGATTGTGTTTTGCCTGCTTGCGCCTACAGGTGGTGACTCCTTGTGGCAAAGTCTAAATTTGGTTTCTGGGCAATAGGTTGAGGATGCCTTCATATTCTTGTCAAATTTAGTTTGCAGATAATATGCCACGAGTTGTCTCTTGGGGTTGCATTTCGGTTACATAATTTTCATGCTACATGGTAAAGAAAATATATTACAGTAGCAATCAACATTCAGTCAGCCATTCGGAGTTGATCTCAAAACCTGGGAAGGTGGAAAGACCCCTCTGCTTCTTACGCCTGTGAAGTAGATGTTGCCATCCTCATGAATATCTTCTGAAACCGACAGCGCTTATAAATATTGCTGCCATTTTGGCGGGGGACCTAGCATCCTCTGGCTGCTTGTCGGGTTGGTGTTTGTTACCTTTTTTATGGATGGCAGTGAGGTAACCAGTGGACCAGAGTTTAGGGAAGTGACCTGTTGTTAGGATATTGTTGAAAAGTTTGGCTATGTGCGTCTCGACCATGTTTTAACATTTCATTGTTGATTCTGTCTGGACCAGGGGACTTGTTGGATTTGAGGGAAGAAATGGCAGAACTGATTTCTTTTGTAGTAATATGGTTATTTAAGGGGATGTTTGGTGGTATAGGTTTTCCTTCTTCAGTCCATAGGTTTTCAGTGATTTCTGGGTCTTTATCGCCTTCAAGGTGTTTAATTTTTTAAAGTGTTCATGTAGAGATTGTAAATGGCTAAGTGAACAGTCCTCTTCAGGTACTTTGTCAAGGTTTTCTGTGTTTTCTAAGAGGCACCAGAATTCTTTATTATTACAGTTTTTCAGGCTGTCAATCTTGTCGATAAGGAATTGTTTGAGACTTTTGTGCTTTCGTTTCAATAATTTTTGGTATTGGTTTTTGTGGTAATTGTATTTTTCGCGGGAACTATTATTCCATGGGTATTTAGATAGGTCTTTTGCTAGTTTAAGAACAGTGTTTCTATAGTCTCGGCACGATTGGTCAAAGAAGGGTTTATTTCGTTTTCTAGGTTTGCTACGATGTCTATGGTAGTGGGAAGTTTTAAGGTTGTTTCCTGTTGCGTTAAGGATAATATTAGTGAGATTTTCCACTGCTGTGTCAATGTTCTCTTTAGAGTGCAAATTAAGATTCATAAAGTTGTTTATCGCGGTTACTGTTTCAAAAGAGATGATATTTTGTCTGTATTCATCGAGTCTGTCGTCTTTCAATTTAATAGGTGGAGGGATGCGAAAGGTTGGAATTTTTGAGAGGTTCTGTGTAGGTTTAATTATAGATTTTATTGAGCAACTTATTTGACAATGTTTGCTAAGTGGATTTAAATGATGAACTTGCATGCTCAAGACAGTGTTTAGGAAATTATCAGTACAGATAAAATAATCTATAGTACTGCTTCCACTTGTGTCATAGTAAGTAAAGGCACCGAGGGAGTCACCAACTATTCTCCCATTTAGTATCCTTGTTTTACAGAGTGACAGTAAGAGTGTGCCATGGTCCGTTCCACTGGATTTTTTATCCATGTTAAACCTAGTAGTAGGGATGTCAACTAGGTAATCAGAAGGGAGAGTGAGGTACTTTTCGGAGTCAAGTGTAATAAAATCAGGGTGAGATTTCGTCCGGGCATTGAAGTCTGCCATTAACATTATGTCGCCAGTTTGAGTATATTTAGTTATGTCTGATTCAAGTTGAGTAAACTGGTCATTGAAGTATGGGGTATTGGAAGGAGGGATGTAAGATGTAGCGAGAAAAAGATCTCTTTTCGAGCCAAAATGTTTGTGGTCAAGTTTGAGCCAGACAATACTGTTGCTCACAGAGACAATAGAAATAGCAGATTTTAAATGGCATTTAAATAGTATTACGATCCCACCAGATTTTCGCCCAGTTGGACACCTACCTGTAGCTGGTATGAAGTTGTACTCGAAACTGGGTAGGTGTTTCACAAGATTATCACAGTCTTCGGTCTTTTGAGACCAAGTCTCCACAAGACCAATAATGTCATAGTCCAATAAGCATGAATAAAAGTCTGGGTCGTTGACTTTTCGTGCTAGTCCGTCTATATTCCAACAAGACACTCTCAAAATGTTACTAAAATTCATTATCATAAAAAAATAAAAATACTGGCTTGTCAACATATCCGAATCAAAAATATCTATATCGTTTCATCATTCTATGCTTTAAAACATTAAGGAAAGAGCACATTTCACGATGCTTGGTTGTGAGCACTGAATGCATGTACATGTAGAAGTCACATTACACCCATGTATAAATTCGTGTATATAGGAGCTCTATTCTCATGGAGATTTTATTTATGTTCTGCCAGTGGTAGGATAGGACCATGGCTGTCCTGGAAAATGGTCATATGGGTTCATCCAAAGTCTGGGGTCTGGCCACATGAAAGGGGAGGGTACTTGTATGGGGCAGGCACCAGCTGTTGGTTGAGTTGATGGGAATAACATCTGATAAGGCTGTGCATTTGCTGGGGGGTAGGTTGTCTCCCTTGGTCTATCTGCAGGTGCTTGGTTAATTGGTAATCTCTCCTTTGTTGCATGGTAGGTCCTCTCTGTTGTTTGCAGAATGTTTCTATGTTGAATCCTGGGTTTGTTAAATGAACGGCTCACCTGTGTTGGAGTGTAACTTGTGGATTTAAGGCCCAGTAGGGGGTTACTCATCTCCTTCAAGTTCCTTACCAGCTGTTTAATGCCATCACCGTTCAGGTGGATTTTGTCTGGCTTCAGATGAACTTCATAGCTTATATTGTTGGAGTCGATGTAGATTGCATTCAAGCTGCTGCAAAGGGCTTTCAGTTTGCTATTTGTCGCAGAAACGCGAGATGAATTGCCTTTTCTCGGGGGGGGGGGTACCAAACATCATAATTTTAGTGCCAGGTAGTTTTTGATGTGTAGTAATTACCAGTTCTTGTTGAAATAAGTTCATCTTCAGGTGTGGCAGAGTCCATATCGTTTGTCCCTACAAGAAATGCTATACACTTTGGTTGACGAGAACTGTCTGGTATTCCCTGAATGTATTTCACAGCACCGGCAATTGTCTTGTTTTTCAGAGTTGTTACAGACACAGTGAGTTTTCTGTATATTTTATCTTTCATAATGTCTCTGGTATTAGAGTCTCCAATAACATGCAGATCAGTTGTTTTAGCTGATTTTTGACTAGATTGTCTCCCTTGGTCTGTCTGACGATGGTTATTAGGGCTCTCCAGAGGCGGTGTTTTGCCTTTTGGGTGATCTGGTTGTGAAACGTTTTCTGTAATCTCCTGAGGAGAATCTGATTCAGTGTTTTCGAGGGCAAAGAACTTGTTTAAGGTAGTGACTGCTGGGACGATTACTGTGTTCTCGTCTAGACCTTTGTTGTCATCCAGGCTATTTTGAGGAGATAGGGTGTTGATCTCCACAGCATGTAGGTCTAAATTTTCAGTTTGTGTAGCCATGTGTCTCTGTGACTTTTGTTGTTCTGGTTTCCCAGATGGTTGTTGTGTCAGATTTTCTGTTATTTTGGACATCAGGCCTTCGCTCATTTCCTTAATTGTGGTCGACACACAACGAAGGATAGTGTCTCTCAAACTGTCCATGCGACGATTGAGGGTGTATGTAGTCTGGTTCACATCTGATTGCAGGCAATCTAATTTATCCTCAATCTGTAAAGCTTTTTGGTTGTTACTGAAGCAAGTTTTGAGGTCAGATATAAGGCCACATATATATTCTTCAACTTTAAAGGTCAACCCAAACGCTCTGAGGTCAAAAATATAAAAAAATAGTCCTTTCGATTCTGAAAATAATGATATTTTTTTCATAATTTTGTGCAGTCTGGTTGGCGAGATATTGCCGTTTGAAAGGTGAAAATCGCTCTCCTGTCAATTCCAGCTGTGACGTCACGGAGGGAAGCCGTCTTGTATTCTCTATGTTAAAGCCGTATGCCACAGTCGTAAGTAGCTGCTGATTTCTGGAGATTTTCGGAGTATCGGGACATCATTTGTTAGATATGCCGCGACGTTGTGTAATGGGAGGTTGCAGTTTTACTACAGATGACGGTGTTAGTATTCATTTGTGGCCTAAAGACGAGAAAATCGCTGCAAATTGGACGAAATTTGTACGCAACACGAGAGTGTGGAAAGATGGCCTGAGCCAGTACTCTTATAATTTGCTCGGCACATTTTGACAGAAATTAGACATCATTCGAGGACATCTACAGCGTAGCAGTTGAAATCGGGTACAAACCAAAACTAAAGAGAACAGCTATTCCAACCATCAAACCTAAGAACAATCAGAATGTGACGGCAAAAGAAATCGGACAAGGAGAATCTATCACGGACATCGGCTGAACGAACCTAGCCTGCAAGCGAGGCCTCGGGCAGGCAGACGGCTGTACATGCCCTACTCGCTCTCGCGTGGCAATTGTTGCTTGAGCACCTACAGGTTAGACTGGATGAGTCTCTATTTCATATATACTATTTAATAATACTAAAATAATCTTTCATAAATATATATACGCTTGATAAGTAAATAAATAAAAAACACCAATTGGAGTGAATGGCTGTAGATACAGAAGTGATAATAATACTTTCATAATCCCTTGACATTTGAGATTGTGAAAATATCATTCGAATTCAATTTAATTGAGGTAATTTGTCAAAAAAATTAAAAGTGAATGCCGATCCACTCACCACGGTTTACTTTTCGCCATGAATGTCCAAAGTTTTTTTTATCAAACTATATAATTCTGAAATCGGTATTTCATGGGGATTATGGGAAAACAAACAAAATTCAAATCGGACGTACACTAGTTATCAACAGTTTACTGTCCATGCTGCCGAATCCCGGAGTTTATCCCTTCGAAAAGGCTGCCTCGGTCAGTAACAACAATAACAACACAGGCGTGCTCGTTCTTTACATCACAGAATCGTTCTACATTCAATACAGTTTGAAATATATGGACATTTGGTCTTATAGATGACGATAATAAGGTTTCCAGTCAAGTTGCATACCAATCACTATTCAACAAACGACCTCTCCGAATCCTGTCGTCGTCGAGTTCCACGTTGTCAGAGTGGTTGTCACTGTCAGAATCGGAGCCGTACGGCTCAAATTGATAGGGCTGAATTCCGCCGTTGGTCTGCAAACAACTGTTAATTTGCCCGTCATCATCCTCCTCTATGTCTATTTCATCTTCTTGGCGAAAAATATTTCCATCTAAGCAGCTGATATCGCTCGAATCGACATCTGAACCGGAGCTCTGACTGCACTCGCTTTCCATGTTATCCGCTGTTTTTTCTCAGGCAACTTCCCTGCGTGACGTCATCAAGCCAGCTGTGAAAGTGTGAAAAAGCCCACTTTGATCCCATATTACGTGTGTTTCTGATCAGATTAGAATTTTTTCAATATTTTTTTCATACAAAGTGAAGTATGAACTATGATTTTTAAGGATTTTTAGACCAAAAATAATTCCGTTTGGGTTCACCTTTAAGTAGTTTCTGCTTGTCCTCAGACTCGACTTGGCGTAGAGTGTAAGCTTTTTCCAGAAGATCTCTCTTCACAGCAGGGCTCACTCTTGGCGATTCAGGTGGCTGGTTTAGTGAAGGGTGTCGAGTCTGCTGCAGAGAATGATCTGTTTCAGAAGTATGGTCTGTACTAACAAGATCAATAATTGTAGTGCCACAAACTTGGTCGGGAATAGCACTAACAGGGTCGGGGCCTGTTGTACTATCGTTCACATTGCAGGTGGCGTTATCAGTGTTTGTGGTGTCACTGCCAATGTCAGTGTTTGTTATATCTATAACAACAGGGTCCGTGGTGGCAACAGCTGTGCGATCAGGCACTACAGCAGCACTAATAGTACTATCAGGTTCTCGTATACAGGCTATCATAGGTAAGTTCTGTGTGAGTTGTTTGCACTGCTCTGATATCTGGCGTGTTGTGCTGCTTTTAATGCGTTCCCAGATATTGTCTACAAGATTTTTCAGCACAGTGTATTCCCCAGATATCCAAGTTTGACACGATGACCCCTGAATGAGCACTTTTCCCGTACTACAATATAACGTGATGGTTATATTTTTTGCTGTTTATAGATACCTTAACAACAGTTTTAAAGAGCTCAGGCACAGGGGCTGCTTCTGTAAAGGTGTAATCGTCTTCGTCGCCAGGGTCAATAAGTTTTTCCTGTTTGTTGCTGTCAGTCCATTCGACATGCACGTTTTTCAAAACTTTCAGCTGGTGATGATAACGAATATGGAGTACTTTCCTCCAAATAAAAATCTTTTTCAAATGAGACTGATGAGAGAAGTAATGTGCGTCTTTCTTTGTTTCTGGGCCGATTTCTTCTGGTGTAGATCCAGTATGGTGTTGTTGTTGCGCGGTTTGAATGTTTGCGCCGCCATCTTTCATTCGTTCAGCCGAAGTCAACGAGTTTGTTATCGTTGAAGTACTGGCCATCGTGTCACTATCGATGTCCTGTGGGCACGAAATTCCTTCTCTCTGTAGGTTTAGAAACGGATATGTAACTTTGCAGTGTAGTTACTACATGATTTCTACATATTTTTCGATAAAATTGACGGATCGAAAAACAGGAAACAGGAAACATTCCATCAGGGTGCATTCCACACTCAGGGTGCATTATCTGAACACCGGTGTTTACCGCATCATGGATCACTATATTTGCGTACTGGAGCTACACGCTGAGGTGGTCACGTGAATTATTCCGATTTAACATACGAATAGGGTTCTGCTGGCAGCCTTGATTCTTTGTGTGTAAATCGTTGGTCGATATTATATATGAATCCATTGCCTTAGACCACTTCACGCTCACGCTTAAAACTAAAGTGTTGTAAAGTGTTGAAATAACACTTTAAGTGTGTCCACAGGGACTGCACTTTAAAGTGCTGTCCCTGTGGACACACTTAAAGGGTTATTGCAACACTTTACGAGTAGGTTTCGACACTTAGTTTTAAGCGTGCTCTTGCTGTTGAAGTGACTTTGCGTCTTCATGATGCTCTGTATTTGTCTTACAGGTTGTAAACCTGTTACACTAAAGGATGAATAAAGTCCAGACTTCAAACCGCAGTTCAAACAGTGTCCAAGAGTTGTCATTACGCAATATGGCACCTGTCCGTACACGAATAAAACCCGTAACCGTAACACGTGCAATCAGCAAAACAAATCATAATATAACTCTTCCAGGCCTAGGGTATTTGAGACCTGCCCAGTTCTGGAAAGAGTCGCCTCTTCTCCACTAAATTTACTTTTACTCCTCGAGCTAGAGGTCTAAAACCGTCCACGATTTATCTTGGGGTCAAATCCAATTGCAGGATGGGCGCCTTGAAAACTCCACAGTTACGTCATATTCTAAATATGAATTTTTGTCCGATTTTTCGTTCAGATTTTCCATTTCGTTTATTTATACTACGTTTTCCGAAGTAAACTACATAGTAAATTATTGAAGAATTATCTGATGTGAAATAAAATAGTTCTTTTATCCACAGAAAAGCAATAATCTCGAAAAATATGATAAAACACCACTTTTCTGGTACCCCCACATGAACACCATTTTGAATTTACCCATGGTCCTTTTCTAGGCGGGGTGTGCAAACACGGGGCAAACCGACCCAAATATAACACGATGTAAAATCACGCACTGTCCTAATGTTTTGTTGTTTCGGCAAGTCTGGTAGGGTGTTTGAGCATGATGCCGCTTCATCTTTGGGATGGTTAAGAGTAATCTCGTTAAACATACAAACCAACAAAATATACAGCAGGGTTGCCATAGAACGAGTGACATTGATGGGGCTACAATGAGAGCACGCTTTGGAAGAAATAACTCGTGTGTAGCGCATCAGGATATGTTCTGGACATAGACGATTGTTCTATATATGATTACAGCCTTGCATGGGATTTGGCCATTGTGTGACACATATGACACCACACCAGGACGAGAGAGGGGAAATTATTTTTCATCTTTATGAGAATATATTCTACATTGTTGGTGTGCTCTGTCCTCCCTGATCGTGATCATTGTTGCAGCAACTCGATACGTCTCCGGGAACTGTCATTTTGGTTAATATCTGAATGTACGGGTTAGTGTGAACAAGTACACTGTTGACCGCTTCTCTCTTGCAAGAAACAAGCCTATGTTTATGTATACTATGATTGTCTTTTTGAATTTGGTGCTAATATTGTTATTTGGAATAGGTCTTTGGATTATGGACGTGGATATTCTCTGATGGACGACGGCTGAATTATGAATGACGGACCAGACGCTTGTAATTACATGAAGTTGCCGCTTGCATTTATTAATCTAACTTGTGGTCAATTATTAACCAAGAACGGGTCTAAATAAAGTTGCCGTTTGCATTTGTTAACCCCATCAGTGTCATGTCGAAATTATGGACATACAGAAAGAAGATTTTTTAGTTTCGCCAATGTTTCGATATCTAA
>JAVTVY010043566.1:0-21474 GCA_036873755.1 Hanleya hanleyi | reverse complement strand
GATGACGCGCGCGCGCTGCGTGCTGGGGCGGGCCAGGCCAGTGGAAAACACCCCGGCGGTTGAACATTGGAACTCTTCTGGGTTTGGAGGATGAACATACGGACGTCTAAGGGGAAAAATTGGAACTCTTCTATGTTTGGAGGTAGTTTTTAGTGAAAACCCGGAAGTGACGTCACAACCCACGTGACCTGCGTATATACTCCTGTAAAATAGAGCCGATTTTATTTCTTTGGAAGGGGCAAGGTCAATAGGACTTGCGCTTTTTATGCTACTAAACTGTGAAGTAGATTACATCTTACATAGGCCTTAAGGCCGTGATATGCATATGAAGTATTCTGGGGCATGGTCAGTACTTCCCAATTTTCCCTTCGTCTACTACTCGCCGATTTTTTTATTTTTTTTAATTTTTTTATTATTATTATTATTTATTTATTATTTTTTATCCAACCCAAAGATAATATATGCCACCCTACGCTACGTAACTGTTGCTAAAATCATATAAGGGGGTTCCCGGTAAATTTGAACAAATGATGACGTCATGACCGAAATATCAACAACGCGGTTTCCACCGAGGCCGTGTCTTGGCCAAAACCGATAATGTCGGTGTGAATTTCAATGGATGTAGGCGAAATAAACGTAAGCTATACTTCTATCACACACACAAACTCATGTTGGCCGCTCTCAAATTTTCGTACAGGCCTTTTGCGAGAACTTGTGCGAGACGTGTGCACGAAAACTACGTGCGAAATCAGGCCTATTTTCTCATCGCATGGGCGGAAACAACTGCCGATATTCTATTCTGTGAAAGCTGGATGTGATGAAAACGCACTGAGTCACACGTGCACTCGCAACAATTCGCAACAGTGTAATGAAATGTGTTCATTTTTTAGGCGCTCATTTTCTACGACCTATACAGCCAACGTGGTTTATTAATATGCACACACATATCTTTTTCTTATAGTTCATTGGCTGAACACCCTCTGTTTTACCACACCCACCCCACGTGGGTGTATGGGAGGGAGAAATTGATCTACCGTCACACCCCAGAAACAGAAAACCGCTGGAGTGTCGACACCATAACACCAGGCAGTGCCAGGAAACATGTGTGTGTGCCGTTGGCCGAAATCATTAGCTTGATAGTTTAGTGCGTTCATTTCATTCATGTGGTAAACTGAAGACGGGATTTATACCGATGGAAATATCTGTGAATTTCGAAAAAATCCGTGACAAGCCAAGAAACAGAAAACCGCTGGGATGTCGACACCAAACCAGGGAGCATGTGTGTGCCGCTGACCAAAATCATTAGCTTCATAGTTTAGTGCGTTCATTTCATCCATGTGGTATACTGAACACCGGATTTACCGATGGAAATATCTGTGAATTTCGAAAAAATATATATGGAATGAGATTCGTGGTGATACCCATATTTTTTTAGGATACGAATGCATCGTGATGAAGGCTTCATGGTGTGTTATACCCACCTAGGAAAAAAACAGCCCCCAGATATGCATCAAACGCCCGGGAGTATGGAATATAGGTATACATCTGGACTAAACTCTTTTATCAGGTAAGCTAGACTTTAGTACTATACTTGCGTTGAAACCCATGCAGACAACCTATTCAAATTTCAATGCATTGGCAACATAACGTCGCACGAAATATACGCGCCCCTGTTGACCAGGATTTTTTTATATTCCCACAACAACAGACAATTTGAAGACAATTTTCTAGCGGGGTGTTTTCTTGAACATAATTGCTGTAATATACTGTTCTTTTTGTGGACGCTAAATATAGGGGAGAAAATGGCAACATTGTGACCAAACCATAACAGTTGACAGCTGTAAAAATAGATACCGTGGCATAAAATGAGAGAGAGAGAACATTTCAATCTGCCAATTTTCGAGATGAAAATTTTTTCTTGACGAAATAGAAATGAACGCGAATCTATATTCTACAAAACATTTTTTCTTGACGAAATAGAAATGAACGCGAATCTATATTCTACAAAACACTAGAAAATATTAGCGTAGGTGATTTTTTTTAGACTCATTTTAGACTGTTTTGTGCTTTCATCGAAAGTGAAAACACATCTCGAAAAGTGTGTAGCAGTGTCGATATAAATCTTCAACCTAGATGTAAAATAGATACCGTGGCATAAATTAGAGAGAGCATTTCAGTACACCTAAAAAAAAAATGAAACCTGGACGAGTATCCTTCATCTCGAGGGGTCGCAAGTTCGATTCTTGCTTTCATTATGTGAGTATGTGTTGGACATGTGATCTTTAAATTTTATTATCACCAGACTAGCTTGAATGTTTTATGAACGCTAAATGTAGGGAGGGGGGAAATGGCAACATTGTGGCCTAACCATAACAGTTGACAGCTGGAAAAGATGTAAAAATAGATAAAAATTAGATAGAGCAGCTCAATACACCTAAACGGTATAGTTCAACCCCACCCCCTCCCCTAAGCTTCACTTGGATACCTCACTCGACTCCATCGGACCATTTTATCTAGGGACTACTTTTTCTCCGCGGAAGGTTTTTCCCGCGACCGAATCACCGCCAGACATGACCGCGGATGAATACATCTTTCACAGCCGCCATCTTAAACCCACCACCCACCCATCCACCACACTTGCATTCACTCACACCGGCCGCCATCTTAAACCCACCACCCACCCATCCACCACACTTGCACTCACTCACACCGGCCGCCATCTTAAACCCACCACCCACCCATCCACCACAATTGCACTCACTCACACCGGCCGCCAGCTTAAGCCCACCACCCACCCATCCACCACACTTGCACTCACTCACACCGGCCGCCATCTTAAACCCACCACCCACCCATCCACCACACCCCATGTGACACAATACGCGCTTCTGATTGGCTACCTCCACGTGACCTCCACAAAACATGCAAATTTCTGAGGTCAAAAGACCTCGTTTTGTCCTTTGTATACTACTTAGCTCTTTAAAAATAACAAATAAATAATGGATTATTTTTGTTAGTTTCTGCTCTGATAAGTTTGATCACCCTCTGATTTTATGGTGGATAATTTCACTTCCTGTGATTGAATTATTAGAGGAATTAATGGGTTATTGCGGGCAAATTTTGGATTTCCAGACAATCAATTAAAATTCTTCCGAAATGTCATCAAAGCCCATGGATTCTAGTTTAACCTTCCGTTAATTCATGTTTATTCTGATGTTATACTAGTATAAATAAGTTACTCCACTCGTATGACCAGAAAAACGATATGTGTCTTTTTTTTGGGCCATGGATGGGTCAATGCTCAATCACTTTCATGACAATGCAGAGTAAATGCTAGACCATGCTAACCTGCTATAAGTCATGTGATCATTGAATCACAAGTTTGTCGCTTGACTTATACATCAATAACAAACATTTTTTTTTAACAAGTACTTTTTTTATGATTATAACTGAGCGACTATGTCATTCATGTTATTATCACAACTGAATAAGTGATGTCAAATGTGATGCTTACATGTAACTCTTTGCAAAAATAATGTTTTTCAATAAATTGGTAATCTTAAACCAATTTGTGTTCAGTGGTCTTCCTTGTTGTGCACATCTATCAGTGAGATCCTCAGTTGTATAGGTAATGCTGGTCTTGTAGTGTTTTTCACGTCTCTGTGAAGACCCCGGTTGTATGCATGTAGGTAATGATGGTCTACTAGTATATACACACCGATCAATGAGATCGGTTGTTTGAGTAATAATGGTCTTGTAGTATATACTTATCTATCAGTAAGGTCCTCAGTTGTATAAGTCTCTATCAGTGAGGTCCTCAGTTAATGATGGTCTTGCAGTGTAATTAATACACATGTCAGTGGGGTCCTCAGTTGTATAGGTAATGCTGGTCTGATAACGTTATACACATCTACCAGTGAGGTCCTCAGTTATATAAATAATGATGGTCTGATAACGTTATACACATCTATCAGTGAGGTCCTCAGTTGTATAGGGAATGCTGGTCTGATAACGTTATACACATCTATCAGTGAGGTCCTCAGTTGTATAGGTAATGCTGTTCTTGTCGTGTAATGCACATCTACCAGTGAGGTCCTCAGTTGTATAGGTAATGATGGACTGGTAGTGTTATACACATCTATCAGTGAGGTCCTCAGTTGAATAGGTAATGATGGTCTGGTAGTGTTATACACCTCTATCATTGAGGTCCTCAGTTGAACAGGTAATGCTGTTCTTGTCGTGTTATCTATCAGTGGGGTCCTCAGTTGTATAGGTAATGTCGGTCTTGTAGTGCTATACACATCTATCAGTGAAGTCCTCAGTTGTATTAGTAATGCTGGTCTTGTAGTGTTATGCACATGTATCAGTGAGGTCCTCAGTTGTATAGGTAATGATGGACTGGTAGTGTTTACACATCTATCAGTCAGGCCCTCAGTTGTATAGGTAATGATGATCTTGTAGTATATACCCCTGCACCTCTATCAGTGAGGTCCTCAGTTGTATAGGTAATGATGGTCTTGTAGTATATACCTCTATCAGTGAAGTCCTCAGTTGTATAGGTAATGATGATCTTGTAGTACATACCCCTGCACCTCTGTCAGTGAGGTCCTCAGTTGTATAGGTAATGATGGTCTTGTAGTATATGCCTCTGTCAGTGAGGTCCTCAGCTGTATAGGTAATGATGATCTTGTAGTATATACCCCAGCACCTCTATCAGTGAGGTCCTCAGTTGTATAGGTAATGATGGTCTTGTAGTATATACCTCTGACAGTGAGGTCCTCAGTTGTATAGGTAATGTCGGTCTTGCAGTGCTATGCACATCTATCAGTGAGGTCCTCGGTTGTATAGGTAATGCTGGTCGTGTAGTACATACCCCTGCACCAGTGAGGTCCTCAGTTGTATAGGTAATGATGATCTTGTAGTATATACCTCTGTCAATGAGGTCCTCAGTTGTATAGGTAATGTCGGTCTTGCAGTGCTATATACATCTATCAGTGAGGTCCTCCGTTGTATAGGTAATGCTGGTCTTGTAGTATATACCCCTGCACCTCTATCAGTGAGGTCTTCAGTTGTATAGGTAATGATGGTCTTGTAGTATATACCCCTGCACCTCCATCAGTGAGGTTCTCAGTTCTATAGGTAATGATGGTCTTGTAGTATATACCCCTGCACCTCTATCAGTGAGGTCCTCAGTTGTATAGGTAATGTCGGTCTTGCACATCTATCAGCGAGGTCCTTGGTTGGATTGGTAATGCTGGTCTTGTAGTGTTATACACATGCATCAGTGAGGTCGTCAGTTGTATAGGTAATGTTGGTCTTGTAGAATATACCCCTGCACCTCTATCAGTGAGGTCCTCAGTTGTATAGGTAATGGTGGTCTTGCAGTGCTATACACATCTATCAGTGATGTCCTCAGTTGTATTAGTAATGCTGGTCTTGTCGTGTTATACACATCTATCAGTGGGGTCCTCAGTTGTATAGGTAATGCTGGTCTTGTAGTATATACACATCTATCAGCGAGGTCCTCAGTTGTATAGGTAATGCTGGTCTGATAATGTTATACACCGCCATCAGTGAGGTCCTCAGTTGTATAGGGAATGCTGGTCTGATAATGTTATACCCGTCTATCATTGAGGTCCTCAGTTGTATAGGTAATGCTGTTCTTGTCGTGTTATACACATCTATCAGTGGGGTCCTCAGTTGTATAGGTAATGCTGGTCTGACAACGTTATACACATCTACCAGCGAGGTCCTCATTTGTATAGGTAATGCCGGTCTTGTAGTGCTATACACATGCAGCAGTGAGGTCCTCAGTTGTATAGGTAATGCTGATCTTGTAGTATTATACACCTCTATCAACTTCGTGGGTGGATCTTGTTGGTACAATAGCCAATACTGGGTTTCTGTTGCTTCGAAGCATTTGCCGAAGTGACAAAGTTTCCTGCACTTTGTGGTGTGTTTGCACATTGTCTTATTTGCACCATGTTGGTGTCCTGTGAATGTCTTGTCCTGTGTTTAGTTAAGTTCTAATGGTCAGGATACTTATTGTTATATTTCTATAGCTAATGACCTGTATAGGGAAATTGTATTGTCAAAGGATATGACTGGTTGTCGTCGCTATATGACTGAAATATCGTTGGTGCGACGTTAAACCTCAACTCAACTCATTGAGGCCCTCAGTTGTATAGGTAATGCTGTTCTTGTCGTGTTATACACATCTATCAGTGGGGTCCTCAGTTGTATAGGTAATGCTGGTCTGACAGCGTTATACACATCTACCAGCGAGGTCCTCAGTTGTATAGGTAATGATGGTCTTGTAGTGTTATGCACATGTGTCAGTGAGGTCCTCAGTTGTATAGGTAATGATGGACTGGTAGTGTTTACACATCTATCAGTAAGGTCATCAGTTTTATAGGTAATGCTGGTCTTGTAGTGTTATACACATGTATCAGTGATGTCCTTAGTTGTATAGGTAATGCTGGTCTTGTAGTGCTATACACATCTATCAGCGAGGTCCACGGTTGTATAGGTAATGATGGACTGGTAATGTTGTACACCTCTATCAGTGAGGTACTCGGTTGTATATATTTTGCCGGTCTTGTAGTGCTACACACATCTATCAGTGAAGTCCTCAGTTTTTTCGGTAATGCTGGTCTTGTAGTGTAATTTTAATGCACATCTATCATTGAGGTCCTCAGTTGTATAGGTAATGATGGACTGGTAGTGTTATACGACATCGACTACTTCGACAAGCTCTATGCGCCCTCTCGGTTCTTTTGGCTAGCGGAATTGAACAGTTAATCTCATTGATGAGTTGTGTGCAGCTTCTTCTAGCTACATCATATCAGAGTGCGTGGTACACAGTCAACAATTTCTCAATATGTCACAATTCATTCTTACTGGCGGGGTGCCATCTTGAGAAACCGCCTACTGTTTAACACATGCTCTGATGGGATGCAGCTAGAAGCAGCTGCACCCAACCCATCAATGAGATTAACTGTTCAATTCCACTAGCCAAACGTGGCAAGGGGGCGTATAGAGCTTGTCGAAGTAGTCGACTTGGCGCGAAAAGATGGAGGCGAGGGTCTGTGGTCCTAGATGGTTGGAGACGCATGCTGGCCGATTTCCGGCAAATAAAATTGGAAATCATCACTACATTTCAAGTTCTGTTTTCACATATTTATTGACGAAAAAACTCGATCAATATTCCAGTTTTCTCTTCAACAAACAAAAGTTGTTTTTACCTCTGTAAGAAACTCTTTTTCTTTCCGCTAACAGATATCCAATGGTGGACGTATTCTTAGCTTTGGTTAACGTTTTATCTTTTGTCAGCAATAGGGCCTATAGATGAGACTGGATAATTTTGTGATATCTCTGCCTATTATAATGGTAGTTATACCGATACCGTATACTCATTCATTCACGCAAGCATCATATATGCAAGGAATTTGGTCACGTTGCATGCAGCTAGGCGAGACACTCGAGATCCTCGCTATGTCCTTTGCCATCGAAAAAGGGGGATACGGTGGTCACTCGCGGAAAATTTATGAAATTCAGATCATTTTCGGCGAATTTTTGGAGCATTTGAAACTAAATAGCATCTATAGTAAGTTTTAGGGGAGGATCCATTGAAAATCAAAGGGTGTCCAACGTCGTCCATTTACTATCAGCGCGACATACCAGGAGAGACCGGGGGCATGTTCCTCGGAAATTTTTGAAATATTAGGCTTCTCTTAACGCATTTCAGAGGCATTATCAGAGGGAATCTTTCCGAAAGGTTTCACTCTTTTCCTTCTGAAAAAAAAACCCCTATCCCTCAAAATTTTACAAGATTAAGATGCAGTACGTTTCTTCAGAATTTACAGTGTCCGACGTATAGTGACGTCTTCTTCACCTAATCGAATACAGACCACTCGTTTTGATGTTGTTGAACAAATCGCTTAACAACGTCTTCTGGGTCCAACAACAGAGCCTCTTTCTCTCCCATCCTATTCAGCATCCTCACGTACGGTAAATGTTCGCTCACTAAAGATCTTCCAAACTTCCAGCCTTGATCATCTTGTTCAGGAGTCAATTAAGCAACCGTTGACGAAGATCAGTACATTGATGGATATAATGGAGATTTCCCTGACAAAGTGCTCTTGTTTTCCCTCGATTGTTAATTTTTCTTGACAAATTATTAGGGGGCTATAGCCCCCCCCCCCACAAGCCCCCCTTGCCCACCCAAACCCCCAGTTCCGCCGTCCCTGAGAATAAATGCAAAACATTTTGTTAATGTGCATATCTATCCGAGAGGTCTTCCGTTGTGTAGCTAAATGATAGTCTTCTATGCATGGTTGAATGCTATTCGGTAATTTTGAAGCACTGGTCGGGTTTAGCAGTTGATAATTTTAGAAATGTGGGAAAATTCCCGTAGTGAATGGAATTTGGAAAAATCTGGAATTTGGTTGGAACAGATGGGTCTCAACCCACGGTTCATTTATTCCAGGTCAGCGGGTCAAAATCTGTCAATTTGTCACCCCATATTTGTTATCAACGAATCTGAAGAACGACTATTCCTAGAAGCACTAAACTGACATTGGGACATTGTCATAGTGTACGTCCGTCCATCCGGGTCGCCAGGTCAAACTTTGCCAATTTGTCATCATTGCTTGTCCCTTAACCACGACCCTTTTAAATACCCCTAAGGCCGAGGGGCTCGCAGAACTTTGCGCGATTCTTGTTAATTTTAAATCACAAATGTATACTCAGTACTGCTATACGCTGTTTTAAGTTAACATTTTGTTGTTTAATTTGCACAATTTCTAGATCGCTAACATATCATGGAAATGAATGATAACAATGAAACTGTTAATACTTTGATATCCTGATAATGCATACACATGTACGAGGTGGGGGAGGGGAGAGGGGGCGGCATTACGTAGCATACAGGGGGTAGCAGGTGTCAAAAATCCCAAGTTTTCAGCGTCCAGTTGTACCGGTCCTTTTTAGATGCTCCCTGATGTCAAATCTTTTGATTTCGAGGTCTTTCCATTACGGATGCGGAAATTCTGTATGGACAGCAGTAGTAGAGAAAGCGTAAAAAAGGTCAACTTGACCTCTTTGCACTTAAATGACCTCAAAAATTTGCATATGGCCTATGCGACAGCCAATCAGAAGCGAGTATTTTGACAAAACTACCCCAACACAGAAGAGTTCCAATCTAGGGGGAGGTAACTCTGGGTCGCTATAGTTCCGGCAAAGGGCCCTGGGCATGTATTCTTCCGCAGTGATGCGGTCTGGCGGTGATGCGGTCGCTGAAAAAAGCTTCCGCGGAGAAAAAGTAGTCCCCAGAATTCAAATACGCTGCATGATCCGATTGGGTCGAGTGAGGTATCAAAGTGAAGCATTCGTGAAGGGGCATCTGATGGGATGGGTTTGGGGTTGAAATAGCGTCATTCTGCGCATGCGCGGTGGACCAAGGGTATAGAAATAGACGTTTTATGATATAGGGGAGCCACTAATGGTCCGATGGGGTCGAGTGAGGTATCAATGTGAAGCATTCGTAAAGGGGCATCCGGCGGGTGGGTGTGGGGTTGAAATATCGGCATTCTGCGCATGCGCAGTGGGCCAAGGGTATGGAAATATACGTTTTCGGGTCTTTGTGGGCCACTAGTGGTCCAATGGAGTCGAGTGAGGTATCAATGTGAAGCACACATGAGGGGGCATCCGACGGGTGGGTGTGGGGTTGGAATATCGGCATTCTGCGCATGCGCAGACAGGGAATTGTGGGAAAAGGGTGTGGAGATAGACGTTTTGGGATCTAGGGGAGCCCCTAATGGGCCTATGGAGTCGTATGAGGTATCAATGTGAAGCACGCATGAGGGGGCATCCCCCTGGACTAGTGTCTCGGCCATTGTCAACAGTCTGCGCATGCGCAGATAGGGAATTGTGGGAAAAGGGTATGGAGGTAGACGTTTTGGGATCTAGGGGAGCCCCTAATGGGCCGATAGAGTCGTATGAGGTATCACTGTGAAGCATTCGTAAAGGAGCATCCGCCTGGACTAGTGTCTCGGGCGTTGTCAACAGCCTGCGCATGCGCAGACAGGGAATTGTGGGAAAAGGGTATGGAGATGGACGTTTTGGGGTCGAGGTGGGCCACTATTGGTCCTACTGAGTCGTATGAGGTATCAATGTGAAGCATTCGTGAAGGCGCATCTGACTGGACTAGTGGCTCGGGCGTTGTCACCATTCTGCGCATGCGCAGACAGGGAATTGTGGGAAAAGGGTATGGAAATAGACGTTTTGGGGCCGACATGGGCTGCTATGGGTCCGATGGTGTCGTATGAGGTCTTATTTTGAAGCTCTCGTGAACGGGCAGCCGCCTGGACTTTTCCAGGGCCTCGGTGGCTGGTAGCCCCATATTCTCTTCCCAGTGACGCTTGGTCTTCATGATGGACCTGTGTGTGGGGTCGCCTTTCATTTCAAGGGGCAGCAGGCTATATCGTTTATAGATGGCCATGGCTGTTTGTCTGATGCAGGGCCGCATTTCGGTGTACGCCCGTTGTAAGTTATCCTGTCCGTCGTCTTCGATTACCGCAGCATAACTACGAATAGCTTCATCCACAATACGATCCCAGAAGGTAGGTTCTGCCTCACTTTCCTGTGATGTAGGCTGACTGTCTGACGTCAAGCTCTCTGTATCAGTAGATAGACTGTCAGCAATCTCGGTTTCGGTATCAGTCGATACACTCTCAGCCGCTTCCTCAGTGGGCTCCTCGGAGTCTGGATGGAAAGTCTTCTGGTGTCGCATCATATCGTAATGTCTGGTGAACGTGCATTCGCACTCAAAGCAAGTATAAGCCATGTCGACGGTTGAACGTCGACTCAGCGTGTTTTAGCAATACACTTCATTTTATAGACGCCCGTCAACGCTTAGCTTAACGCTTCAGCGCCTTCGAGAATGCGGGAAAGGAGATAGAAGGCCTCCTCGACACTGGGATGAATCAGTATCGGCTCTTCAATTCGGACCGGCGGATCGACCTCCATAGGTTCTTCCATTCGAGGATGTAGGGAAGGGCGATGAAAGGGCTCCTGGACACTGGGATCAGTCACCATCGGCTCTTCAATTCGGGGCGGGGGATCGACCTCCATGGGTTCTTTCATTCGAGGATGCATTCCCATGGGAACTGAAATATCCGGTCTGGAGAGTGGCGAGCGTGATCCGTGTATGACACTATGGTGACGTTTCAATTGACTGGGATGCTTAAAGACTATATCACACTCTGCACATGTGTGAGTGGGTACTTCGTGGCATGCACGTGTGTGACAACGTAAACTGTCCAGGCGATGAAAGGGTTTCCAGCAACTCGTACACGTGAACATTGTTGTAGAGTGTCTGCTGAGTGAAACGTCGACTGTGCGTGTTTTGTGAATACACTTGCTTTTATAACGCCAGTCAACGCCTAGCTTAACGCTTCAACGCCCTGGTGAACTAGCTCACAAGCTCTCATTTTTCTAGACACCAATACATCGAAATCCGATGACGCCCGCCAACGTCCGTCTCAACGCCTTAACGCCCGTCTCCATACCTGTCTCAACGTGCTATGCCATGTCCATCATCATTGGACGTTGATGTTGGAGGTTGAAGAAGATAAGTTCCCGTCTCCAGCTGGGTCTCCATAAAGGTTTGAAATGCCTCATGCAGGGTTGGTATCCTCGTTGGATATTATCTGTTTCTTATGCAGCAGAAGACATACGCGTGTCACCTATTGGATGTCATCTATGAGCGTGATAAGATGTGAAGACATGCGTTGGTGCTGAACGGTGACTTCACCTTGCGCTGTATCAATAATAGGATCGACATTGGCGTGACGTAAGGCTTCGGCTAGAATATCCTCGTTGTCGGGTTCAAGCAAGTTGGACTCTGCAGTGCTCATGGTGAAATGAGGGGACTGGTGCCGTGTGGTCCATTTATAGTGAGACGCTTTTGATCTTAATGATGCGTTCGAACAAATGTTTCTTTTGTGCTGTTGCGGTGACATGCGCCGCTTTCCAGTTCATGCCCGAGGTTTTCAACATCGACGCTGTTCTTTCGATTTCCATATGGACCAGGTCCTTGACCAACAATTTCATATGGGTCAAGAGGTCGCCATACTGCTGACGTAAAGCCCGTCGTAGTCTGGGTGCCAAAGTATTATGGGCTAACATTGCGGCTTCCTCTTTCGAATACCCTTTGCGGAGAAACTTGTTTCCTGTGGCCTCTCCCCCAGCTCGGCGTCCATTCTTTCTGTGAACAAATCCTTCCATAGCCTCGAGTTCACATTATGTTCATTCCCTTGTACGGGTACGGGTTGGGCTTTCACGGTTGGGTGGTATTCGGGGACTAATGGTATGAAGGGGACCTGTTGTACGGGAGCGGGTTGCTGTTTTTCCAGGAGTGGCCTCGCCGGGTAACAGGTGGGTCGTCAGCCGACAATCTTCCGGGGTATGGGCTTTTAAATCCACGAACAGGTAGCCGTACGGACGATTTGTCGCTCCTTGAAACGCCCGCATGAAATGGTCGATGTTCTGAGGATAAATTCGACTACCAAACACACGGATTTGAGCTCTGTCGATGGGGTTGGAGAACAACACAAAGTATTGGCAGTTCAAGGCAATATCTCTGGACGCCTTCCCTTGAGGCAAGAGATTCTGAGTCAAATAGATGACGGACAGATTGCGATGATGGGACCCTTTGGTGAATAGGTCGGCGATTTTCGAATTGTCCTTGGCCGCACTCATCAGATCATCGAGCACTACCACGTTGGTCTGCTCGGAATCGAAGTAATAGGATTCGTCTATGTCGTGAGGAATTCCTGGGACAAAGCTCACATTCTGTAATCGCGTAGTTTCGTAGGCGGGCTGCCATTGGCTATAACACCAAACAACACGTGTCGGAGCTGGGGTTGCCACACCTTCCTCTAAGAACTTCATCACCCAGGACGTCTTTCCACACCCCGTGGGACCGCTCACCGCTATCGTATAGGGATGTTCTACGCCACTTGGTGGACCTATAGCGGGACTTGGTGGTGTCTCTTGTCCATGCGTTAGACGCATATGTCTGAGCATATTGTCGCGACGACAGAGTGTCTTTTGACAGAACGGACATGTACTCGACATGGTACCCGGTCAAAGGATGGATACAGACTGAGGCTAATGGTGTACAAACGACCTTATATGACCACTCACTCACTCACCGTCCTTAATGCGTCCATGCGTTAAGACGGGCGTTGGGGACGCCTCACGGGCGTTGTGCACGCCTCACGGGCGTTGTGCACGCCTCACTCACTCACTCACTCACACGCGCGCATACACTCACACTCACAGGTAACTCTACCAGGTAGTTGGATGGAAAAATAGGCCGTTATCTACTCCAAATGCACTCCATCGCACCTCCGAAACTCCCGCTTTCGCTACTATTCTCACTGATGACGTCACCAGTGACGTCACAGGTGACGTGGACATCCCTTCAAGTCGTGATCTACACCCCAAGAGTTGCAAAATAACACTTCCCTAGACACATTCGGACCAATAGTGGTGCATATCGGCCTCAAAATGTCTATTTCCATACTACGGCCTGCCTGCGCATGCGCAGAATGACGATATTCCTAACACCCATCCACCCAGACGGAGGCGCCCTCACGTGTGTTTGACATTGATACCTCATTCGACTCAATCAGACCATTAGTGGCCCACCTAGACCCCAAAACGTTCCTTCCAATGCACTTTTCCCACAATTCCCTGTCTGCGCATGCGCAGAATGGTGACAACGGTCGACACTCGACTCCATAGGACCACTAGTGGCCCACAAAGACCCGAAAACGTCTATTTCCATACCCTTGGTCCACTGCGCATGCGCAGAATGCCGATATTGCAACCCCACACCCACCCGCCGGATACCCCTTTACGAATGCTTCACATTGATACCTCACTCGACCCCATCGGACCATTAGTGGCTCCCCTATATCCTAAAACGTCTATTTCCATACCCTTGGTCCACCGCGCATGCGCAGAATGACGATATTTCAACCCCACACCCAGCCCATCAGATGCCCCTTCACGAATGCTTCACTTTGATACCTCACTCGGCCCAATCGGACCATGCAGCGTATTTGAATTCTGGGGACTACTTTTTCTCCGCGGAAGCTTTTTTCAGCGACCGCATCACCGCCAGACCGCATCACTGCGGAAGAATACATGCCCAGGGGCCCTTTGCCGGAACTATAGCGACCCAGAGTTACCTTCCCCTAGATTGGAACTCTTCTGTGTTGGGGTAGTTTTGTCAAAATACTCGCTTCTGATTGGCTGTCCAATAGGTCATATGTAAATTTTTGAGGTCATTTAAGTGCAAAGAGGTCAAGTTGACCTTTTTTACGCTTTCCCTACTACTGACAGCGGCTGAATTATGAATGTCGGATCTGACGCTTACATCATGCCAGGTCCTCGGTTTTATATGTAATGATGGTACACTTGTCAAGTCCTCACTCATACGAGAAGGAGTCCAGGTCCTCGATAACATGGTAAATTGCACCAGGTCCTCGGTTTTATACTGAACTGTGTCATCCTGAGAAGTCCTCACAAGTATAGGCACGGGTTTATAGGTCCTCGCTTTTTTATTCATGTCTGCAGAACAAGCCAACTAGGAAAATATTCCCTAGAGGCCCAAAAGAATATAATACGGTGACTGGCTTTTGCTTACGCTGGTATTTAAGTAAAGTCCTCGGAAGTGGGGTTTGTAGTCATGGTCCTCGGTACAGGCTTAATGCACGTACGTGTGCGTGTGTGTGTGTGTGTATGCATGTGTGTATGCGAGTGTGTGTATGCGTGCGTGCGTGTATGCAAGTTTGTGTATGCGTCTGTATGCGAGCGTGTGTGTGTGTATGCAAATGTGTGTATGCGTCTGTGTTTGTGTGTGTTTGTATTTTATGTGAGTATGTAGGCACTGGCACAGGGATGTATTAAACAAAACTCATTTCCTAAAAAATTGTTCCTAGAGACAAGTTTCTGATGGTTTTAAAAAAGGCTGCTATAGTTTAGCTTATGCCATGGCAGTAAATCGTAAATTTCAGTCACCAACCTGTGTTAGAGGATATAGTTTACTTTGGACGAGTAAGTCGCGTAAACTCTTATTTTTTCTATAAGCTATGATTGGCTTCAGATTGAGTAGCTGCCTAAGTTTAGGTTGGAGATTCTGATATGCCTCCTTTAGCATACGAGCGGCTTCAACATATCACCTGCTATAGGGAATCACAAACGGTATTATCTCCCGTTTAGACTGTTTACCTGGATCGATATTCATGCCGAAAGGATATCGTGTTTGTAAAGTTTTGATCCAAAATGTCTCGCGTATCGCTCTCAGATCGTCAGTTTCTTCCTGAGTGGCGAGAGTGGGGATCTGTTCAATAGGCATGATCTCAAAATGTTCCTTGAGGATGTGTCCTGGGAGATCGAACCGGACCGTCGTTTTCGAGAAAAATATCAGATTGATGGCGCGTGGCTCGTTCCCTAAATGCCCTTTTTGTTTCACCGATATACTGTTTAAGACACTTTGCACGTAATAAGATATATTACGTTCACCGAGTCACAGGTGAGATGGTCTCGTAGTTGATATTTGTTTCTCGTTTGCTCACTTTTGAAGTACGTTCGAGTCGCGATGAATGCATCAAGTTTGCATCGATCTTTTAGGCATTTTTGAGTTTGACCATCGCCGACGTTGGGGCGATTATGCTTCATCCTAACGGGTTCAGACCTACGGGTGTCATCTGAGTGTTGTGTGGTGATCTCTCGGAGGGTGTTCGATTTGATTCGACGCAGGAAACGAGCTGATTAGCCTCTAGGCTTCAATGCTTGGAATAATACTGAACAAGACTGATTGAAATTTTGGAGATTGCTAGAATTCCGGTGAAATCGGATGATTTGTGTTTGATTATACCCTTAAACATATGAGGAGGATGAAACGACTTGGCATGGAGAAGTTCATGTGTGTCGGTAGGTTTGAAAAATACCTTGTAATCTAAATATCCAGTATTGGTAAACCCGGGACCTTTGTAGACTGTGACATCCAAATAAACAATAGAGGATTCGTGAACTACTGCTTCTAATTTTATATTGGGGTCATGGCTGTTCAGAATGTCAATAAATGGCCCGAGATCTTCTCTAGGGTGATCCCAAAGAAGAAAAATATCGTCCAGAAAACGAACGTACAAGAGGGGTTGTTTGTCGCATTTGAAGAAATCTGACATAATTTTGAGGCCATATTTCTTTGTTTAGTTTTTTGTAATGCCTAGGATTATTGAGCAGACGCTGGGCTTCTTGAATGTAGTTTTCTCTTGACAAGATAACAGTGGCAGAGCCTTTGTCTGCAGGCTTAAGGACTATGTTTCTATTGTGACTTAATTTAGATAGGGAGCGGCGTTCCGAAATAGACAAATTTTGGTAATTACCAAACCTACCACTTTCTAATAAAGCCTGGACTCTAGTTGAAAGATTATTTACAGCTTTTGGAATTTCAGGATCGACGTTCTCGGGGATATACCCGGAATTAGCCGTGAAGAGTTCTTTTTCTCCGACAGAGTTTCTATAGCGATCAGCCAAGTGAAGTTTATTTTTGAAAGTTATGATAATTTCGTATCCCTTGGTCTCCATATATGCATCCATGCCTGTGCTGGGTTTGGGAGTAGGCACAAAAGAGAGCCCGTGGCTGAGCAGGGAGTGATCAGATTTGGTTAGTACAAGACTATTGGTTAGGTTAACTATGCTAGTTCCTAAGCCAAAATTAGGGCGGCACGTGCCCTCTCCCAAATTTAGTTTAAATCTATTGTAAGGAGCCAGTGTTTATACAGATGGTTTGCTGTATCTTCAGTCCAGTGGATGTTGTCGTCGCCGACGGAAAAGAACTCAGGGTCAATTTTCTTGATAATTTCCAAATGCCTAATGTGCTCAGCATTTTGGTTTAGAGATTCTATACAATGACATTCACTGGCTGGTAGAAGGTCCGAAACTTGGAGTTCGATAAAATACAATTTTGCGCGGGGGAAAGCTTTTCGGATCGGACTCATCATTAAACTCATTTCTTGTTTGGCAAATGGTGGCTCAAGTTGTCTGTTATTTACTCCAATGTTTAGCAGATTTTTTTGGGGCTGGGAAGACCCGTGGCGATAATGGCTAGCCATATTCCGAAAATGTTTGAACTGGGCACCAGGATAACATTCGACCTGAACATCAGGGTGTGGTTCTAGATTAATCCGAGAAAGATTCGAAGCACCCCAAAGAAGGACATTTTTGGTGACTTTTGGGAGGCGCCAGTTCATTTTTCCCTGTCTATCAGAAGCATTGTGCCTGAATTGGTAGAATTTTGAATTTTGAATACGGCGATATGGTGTACGAACACCGGCCGTTGGGGGTGATCTTGCGGTGTCAGCATAGGAGTTAGTACTAGAGACACCCGGGTTAGTTAGATTAGATGTGTTAGATGACAAGTTGGAAGGGCGATTAGTCTGAAGAGAGTTAGATAACCGAGTGGGGGTGGATGAGACCGAAGGAAGATTATAAGTAGGAGGATGTAGAACACGGGGAGATGGGGAATGCGACCTGGCAGCATGTGTCAAACTGGGCGAGGTTGGCAATGCTGATGAAATAACAGGCGGAGACGGAGACCGTGTACTTGTAGAAGGCCGAGATGCCGGAGGATTGGTAGTTGGTTGACGAACTCTACCCGAACGATTCTTCGAAACCGAGGGGTCGAGGTCCGAAATAAATTTCCGAAAGGCCGAGATAGTGGTTTCTGTTAATTTGGCTTTATGATTTTGTTTTCCCCATTTTAAGGCGTTAGAAATAGCACGGTCGAAGTCCAGGTCTTTAGAAGATTTGGCCGAAATAACCTGTGACTTCAGTTTTTGAAGACAATTTTTGTAATGTTTAACAAGCTCCTGTAGACTTTTAGTTGCCCAATTTTGGTTTATCAGTCCAATGCCGAAATCCAAGTCAGAGTCTCGCTGAGCTGGTTTGAAGAAGCTGTTCATATCCTCAACTCTTCGTATAAGTGATTTGGGGAGGGAGTCTTTAGCCAAATGCTCCTCTAGTAAACCAATGTGATCCAGGCACTGTAATACCTGATACAATACCTTGACCAGACGAGAAAATTCCGAACATGTCTGATTGTCGGTGTTTTGGGGGGCCGAATGGTTGGACCGACGTTGTCTACGAAATGTCTGTCCTTTGTTTCTAGGGCCGTAATTCCTGGCCATTTTGGTCTGAATAATTTAGAGATGCAGCCGAAATTGTGGGGTAGAACAAAATTAATTTAGAAGAGAGTTGAAAGTGATTAAAGTCTGGAAAAGGAAGAAACGGTTAGTAGGGAGTAGATCTAAAATATGTGACTAAAGTATACTATACTATAAACCGTAACTACATATACTATACAGTGTGATATTCACCAGCACTATGATAAGCACTATATAGGAATGCTAAACACACATGTAACTGTACTAAAGCGTGTTCAAGTAATTTGTCAACAGAGATACCCGTGTAAGCAGACACAACCTGAAAGGTAAATATGGTGTTAAGGCTAAGCACTAAAAAGCTAGACTAAAATGTTACTACACTAAAGCATGTACGACACTAGTAAGGGGGTCCTGATGGAGGTATCTATGTCAAGTATGACGCGTTTGATGTCATCGTATGACGTCACTGGGGTCGAGGTCACGTGAAAGTATGTCAAGGTCGTCCCGCTGTCCTTATCGAGGTCACTTATGACGCGTTTGACGTCATTGTGTGACGTAATTAGGTCGTGGTCGTAAGAAACCGGTTTAAATTATGTAATAGTGTTACGTAATTAGGTCATGGTCGCTCGTAAGTAGATCGATTACGTGAGAAACCGGTTTAAATAGGGCGATATGATGTCTATTTTTAGCAGTGATGTCTATATTTAGCTGTTCCTTTGTTAGCTAACAATAAAAACACCGCGTGACCCTTTGACGGCTAATAGGATAAAAGGCGAGAGTTTTCGAGTTCAGTGGTCACATGCCTCTGGCGCACGAAGGTGCGTTTTTACGTATTTGGTCGATCTCCTGTCTCGGTATACAATGGATGACGAGAAAATATTTGATGAAGGTAAGTTCACATTATCAATCATTCCTTTGAGAACAAGCGGTTCGTTTCTTGAAAGATCTATTGGTCGAATCATAGCGTATGTTGAGAGGTCTTTCATATATTATAGACTGACACAACACAATGTATTAGAGCAAATGCCATGTATAGCTAACCGACCGTGCGAGTTAAATTATGTACCTAGGAATGTCACAGCCGAGCGCACATCTATTGTCCTTCTATGGACGCACCGGTCCATTGCACCTTCGCAAACGGTCCCCTTTGATAAGCGCCGGTGTACACGGAAACGACATTCTTTCAGAAACACTTGAATTTTCTTAGTCCAAAACAGTTCGATAATCGAGGTTTATTGATTATTAGGCCTTAAATATATATATGCGAGAATTTCTGTCAAATACTGTACGGTTGGACATACCGTCGGTATAGTTTATTCAACCCCTTCCGTTAATATACGGCTTATAAAACAAGTATAGCTAACTGACCGTGCGAGTTAAATTATGTACCTCGGATTGTCACAGCCGAGCGCACATCTATTGTCATTCTCTGTGCGCAGCGGTCATTAAGTTCAAATAGTGTTGTATTATGCGTCGATATTGACATCAATACCATTCAAAAGACCTTTATTCGGTGCCCCCTAACATTGTCTCTACACACGGGAGAAAATTGAACTATGTTGCCGTGGACTAAAATAGGCCAACTGTTAGCTATGCACCTGTCTCTCTGGCCGAGTTACTGGGAGAATAAAAGAAACGTTTAACACTCTTTCTACCACAATTATTTCAAGAAATTCGATAAACTCATATAACATAATTTGACAAAATCAAAGATAAATTTTTACCGTATTAGCGTCGCTAAAATTATGGCCTCTCAATCGAACTTGTTATTTGTCCTACAACTTGCACTATTGTGCAAGTCACAAACCCACTAGCATTGTTTTACAAGTCACCAATACTCTAGCATTGTTTTACAATACAATACAGTAAACACCCACGGTGAACATTGGTAATGATCGCTTACGATATGATGGCTATTTGTATCGTGTTCTGACGAAGAGTAGCGTCCGCAAAAGCGCCCGCAAACGCCCTCAAACGCCCGCAAGCGCCCGCAAACGCCCACAAGCGCCCACAAGCTCCCGCAAAAGCGCCCGCAAACGCCCGCCAGCGCCCGTTTCAACGCCCTTCGATATCTGAGAAAAAGAGAGAGATCAACACGTTCACAAGTTTTCATATATTTTATTATCCCCAATGTTATGCCGTGCCCAAGCTGCGGGACGCTATGGGTATGTTTACAATTCATAACGTTGGAGTGAATTCAGTTTTAATCACGTTCTTGTCAGTGTTCGTGAATTCTTGAAGTTCATCTTCGGTCATCATCATCTTTTCGCTTTATTTCTTTATTTCAGTATTCGACAGTGAGCTTCTTAAATCACCGTCAGTTTTTTTTCTGATCATTATTATTCGGTGTACCAAGTCCTAATCAGACTGCGCCCGCAGTCCGGGAAAGTCCGTGGGCAACATGTCCTTGAAGAGCTGTTTCCGCATCTTGATGGCGTGTTTTAGGGCCTCTCTTGGAGGTAAACCCATATCCTCTTCTAAGTAGCTCTTTGTTTTCATGATGGCCCTGTGGTTACGATCACTTTTCATTTCAAGAGGAATCAAGGTATAGTTTTCATACAGAGCCATTGCAGATTTTATGATTCGTGGGTGCATGTTGACATAGGCCTTCTGTAAAGTCTCTTCATCCTGTCCATCTGCCTGGATAGCAGCGGCGTGTGCGTCAATAGCCTTGTCCACAATGCGACCCCAAAATGACGGCTCCCCTTCGTCCGTGTCTGAATCACCCAAACTTTCGCTTCTCTCGGATGAGCTAGTGCTGTCCGCATCAGAGCATGAGTTTTCAGCGCTGTCATCGCCAGATGATGAGCTCACAGTATCCGTATCATCGTGTAGACTCTCACTGTCTACATCAGAGACCTCGTCGGTGTCTTCATACCCATGAATATTCTTCCTATGTCTGATCATATCGTGGTACCTGGTGAACGATCGGTGACACTCTGAGCAAGAATAAGACATGTGGAACTGAGCGACAAAAATGAAGTGAGTTAGTCTTTCTAATAGGGTTGTATTTATGAATGATTGTCGCAGCGTCATCTATACACCGATATGAACTCACGCTGTGCATGGATGGGGTCCTATCCGATTGGTTAATAAGCCTTCACGGCGTAATGCTTTGACATATCTCTCTCCCTTCACGTAAGGCACTAGCATCCCTCATCTTCACCAACGTCCGGTAGTAGCGGGCGTTGCTTGGGCGCAAGCGCCCGCAAAAGCGCCCGCAAACGCCCGC